>CM019823.1:124965572-125066915 GCA_009763385.1 Coix lacryma-jobi var. lacryma-jobi | reverse complement strand
TCCCGCTGGGCTTCAAAGACTTGATGAAGAGCTCGCCCCGGAAGAGATGGACGAACATCTCCCAGTGCGGCTCCATCTTCAGGTACCCCTCACACACCGCGGCGAATATGGCGGCGTGCGAGATGGAGTTGGGGGAGAAGTGTTGCAGCTCCACCTCGAAATGGTGGGCCAACCCTCGCAAGAAGCGGCTCGGCGGGACGCCGAGCCCCATACGGTGGTAGCGCGTAAAGCTCACCACGTACCCCTCCGGCGGGTGCGGCTCCCGGTGCTCCGCCGACGGGATAACCCACCATGCGGATCCCTCCTCCGGGTTGGGGCGCAGAAGCCCCTGGGCCACCAGCGAGTCCATCTCGTTCTGCGTCACCTTCGACGGGCTCCAGTCCTCGGCCGGCAGCATCTGTGTTTGGGCGGCCATGACGGTGGCGCGGCGCGGATCCGAGCAGCTGGCGCGGGCCGGAAATCCCCAGTCAGCTAGCTCGAAGGAGAGGGCGCGTAAAGGCTACGGCGGCGGCGAAGGCAAAGGCAAAGTAAAGGGCTCTTTTTCCCCTCTTTCGATATTTATAGGGGGAAACCCAGACGGGCGCGATCTCCCACGACGTAAAAAGGTAACAGAATGCATTCAATGCGCCCACCTAACCGCGTCTCGAGCCGGGTGCAGGATACACGCGTTACCTCTCCATTCGCTCCACTACCCGGACCCGCCACGACCGTCGCTCCGGCTTCGCGCCCGCCGCTCTCCCTGACGATTTCCGCCTAAAAAGGCGCGCCCAACGGGCAGAAGGACTCCTAGACGACGGAGGCTTCTTCATAAAGGTAAAAACGGGCCCCGGCCCTAAGTCTCGAAGCAGCGAAGGCTGGCCCTCGAAAAGGGTTCGACAGCCGGCTTCGAGCACCCGAGTCAGGGACACCAAGGGGCGCCACTCGCGGCATTACTCGAGGGCCGAGCCCTCGAGGCCCCTCACGTGTATCCAAGGCGGGGGGCTCGACGTGAAGTGAGATCCCCTCGGAGGGAGGCATCGAGCCACCGGGTCCTATCGAATGGACCCGGCACTCCTGCAGACTGAGCGCCCATGCTTTATGAGACCGCCTCCGGGCCACAGTCGACCCCTAACGAACGGGGCACGAGCTCTCACTTGGATTCCCCGTTACCAGCTCACCGGGAACCTCGATACTCGCCCACTCGGGGTAGTGCCAGGCATCCCCCCTCGCATCCGATCGAAAGGACTCGCAGGATGACAAGCCAGGGCAATCGGCATGCCGGACAGCTCGAGGAGCCGGCCACTCGGTTCAGCCTGGCACCCCTCGACGAAAGAGGGTCTAAAAACTCGGACAGTTGCGACTAATCTCTTTTCTTTATGTGAGCATGAGATTTTCAGGCCTCGGGTGAAAGCTCGACCCCCATCTCGCCTGAGCCCTCGAGGCCGGACCTCGAACGATCGCTCGTTCTCCGTCTCGCTCAAGCTCTCCGAGCCAAGCCTCGGACGGGGTCTCCCACGACAAAGGAAAGGTAACCGTAAACATTTAAAGAGACTACCAAACCACATTTCGAGCCTGTTGACAGGTACACACGGCGCCGCGATCTCAGCTCCCTAACGATATCCGCCTAAAAAGGCGCGCCCACTGGGCAGAAGGCTCCCAACCGACGGAGAAATCTTTGGGAAGCCCACGAGGGAGTTCTAACCACTCCCCCATGGCCTCGGGGGCTACACCCGCGGGTGTCGCTCGCACGACACCCACGGAATCAAATCGACAAAACCCTCGAGACCAGTTAGCTATCCATCGAGATCCCAATCTGGAGCCCCTGCTCGAATGCAAGCACTCAAACAAGGGCTCGGGGGCTACTGTCGGTGGTACAAAAAAGGGGTACCCCCAATCAACGCAAACACCCGAACGCTCCATCTCCGTCTTGCCCGAGCCCACCCAGCGAGGCCTCGGGCGAACGCTCCATCTCCGTCTCGCCCGAGCCCTCTCAGCCAGGCCTCGGGCGAACGCTCCATCTCCGTCTCGCCCGAGCCCTCCCAGCAAGGCCTTGGGCGAAAAGCTCTATCTCCGTCTCGCCCGAGCCCTCCCAGCAAGGCCTCGGGCGAAAAGCTCTATCTCCGTCTCGCCCGAGCCCTCCCAGCCAGGCCTTGGGCGAACGCTCTGTCTCCGTCTCGCCCGAGCCCTCCCAGCGAGGCCTCGGGCGAGCACGACCGCTCTCCGTCACGCTCGAGCCCTCCAGACCTCGGGCAAGCGCGCCCCCACACCTCGAGCCTTAACACACGGACCTCGAGCTGCACCGACAGCCGTACCGGCCCATACCACGCGTTTAATACCTTCACCTACTCCGGTCATGTCCACTAGAGCACGGCATATACCACAGTAACTCGGTGTAAATGTCAAGTCTCGTTTTCACCACAAGCATGGGCAAAAGGGCACCAGTGCGGCACTGTTCGGCCATGCCAGGCACTGTAACCCCTCGAGACCGGCTACGCGCCCCTCGAGCCAGGCACTGTAACCCCTCGAGGTCGGCTACGCGCCCCTCGAGCCCTGCACTGTAACACCTCGAGGCCGGCTCCGCGCCCCTCGAGCCCCCGTGGCACCACCTCGAAGCCGGCTACGCGCCCTTCGAGCCCTAACTGCTTTCGTGCTATTGGAGGACAGGTACCCCAAGACCCGGAGGGACCCCGCCGCGTACTGTACATTCCGGGATGGGTGCTGTACGGCTCCCGCCTTGTCGCACCCCCACGTCCGCGCCCAGGATGGAAGCCACGATCCAAGGACGCCTCAACAACGATGATCACATCAGCTCCAGTGGCCCCGACAAGACAGAGTTCCTACCCTTCTCCGTATGGGGCACCATACGCCCCGACACCTGTAATACTTTCATGTAGCCCTGGCCTCCCCTTGCTCTATAAAAGGGGACGCTAGGGCCCTCATTCGAGAGGACGAACGGAACACACGAGTCCACGCACAAACACGAGTCCGGACCCCGGTCCACGCTCACCGAGCTTGTATTCTCCCCTGTACAAGCACTTAGGTGCAAGTAATACAAGAACATCTCCCCCGCTGGACGTAGGGCCTTCTTTGCCCGAACCAGGATAAATCCTTGTGTCCCCTTGCATCACCATCCAGGAAGAGAAGCACGCGATCATATTACTCGTTGGTGTGATACCCCCGGGTACGAAACACCGACAAAAGTGTTAAATAAAAAATGAATATGGTCTTTATGAATATACGTTATTCGCAGAAATATGGTGTTCATTATCCTCCATGTTATTCGTAGAAATGACCGACCCAGTTGACAACATGGAGGAGGAAATGTACGACTTAATCAATAGCGGCGCTAATCAAGAAGTAGCAGGTGATGATAACAATAATCAAGAAGTAGATGACGGCAATCAATACTTTGCCGATTATGAATAAATCATGCAAGAAAATACTGGCGAGGTATACCTACAATCTCTATGTGCACATAAAATTCTAAACAATTTATAAATGTATTTATAATCTACTGTTTCTACATATGTAGCCCTCCGGATTGATAACAACTACCAGGAAGAGTAGGACAGTACGAGGTCCGAAGAAGCCGTTGAATGGCCGGTACATTATCTCGGAATTCAACGAGAAAACAGGCCAAGTACTTGGAGAACATGCACAGAAATTTGTTAACCACTGTGGGTACCTTGTAAGGGATAAGATCCCGATCAGTGCTCGTGAATGGAAGGAAAAGAAAAGTGCTCCTCATATAAGTTTTGTCTCTGATCTTGATAAGGAACTGGTTTGGAAAGATGTCCTTGCACATTTCACGCTTGAAACAGAAGATAGAAATTTGAAGGAAAGAGTTCGGGACTGGGCTATGAAGAAAATGGCAACACTATTCCAGGGCTGGAAGAAGAAGTTGTAAAACACATTTATCAAGAAGGACCTAACTCCGGATTTCAACACTAAGGCCTACGTCAAGTTGAGGCCATTTTGGGATGAGTTTGTAGAATTCAAGAAATCAGAAGAGGGTGAGGCACGGGTCAGAAGGAACCAACAGAATGTCCGACAATAACAATACCACTATCACTTAGGATCAGGTGGCTACAAGAGTGTTGGGAACGAGAGATGCTAGCCAAGGGCATTGAACCAGAATCAATAAACTGGCCTGAGCGCGCCAAGTATTGGTTTTTTGGTCATGGAGGAAGTCTGGACCAACAGACGGGAATGATAGAGTATGGCGAAAAACTCCATAGAGCAACAGAAAGATTTGCTTATGCTAGAGAAATACCTCACAGTGGCAGGTGGCAGCCGAACAGAAAAAAGGACGAGCTGACATACGCCCTGGAGAATCCTGAACATGGTGGGAGAACCAGAGGCTATGGGGAGGTGTCGTGGGAGCATGCCTTCCCTCGGGACAAAGAGACCTATAGAAGCCGCGCGAGAAAGAAGGAGGAGGAGGCAGAGCGGATGCAAAGGTTAGAGGAAATGGTTCTTCAGTCATAGGCCGCGGCTCGTGAAGCGGTTGAGCGAGAAAAAGCACTTGAAGACAAAATGAGCGAGAAAATAAAAAGGTACGTGCAGTTAGTAGTAAGTTCGATGCAAAGGCAATCTGCATCAGAGCCGGGAGTCAACATCAGCCCCCCTGATCAAATGAAAAGCAGTTGCGCTTCTACAGAGTTGTCAGACGCAGGACTGCACTTTCCCGTGGATGACATCACCGAGCCTCTCACGACATGTGAACTGCACATTCCACAGGGGAATGCCACAGTCATGGTGGCTATAGGTGTTGTATCTCCTATCGATCCTACGAAGACACCAAGATGTCATGGGGCAATAATACCTCGTGGATATGCTAGCGTCTCGGTGGATAGGGTGGTGAAAGGTTACAACAATGTTGAACTTGACATTAAAGGAGGTGATGGCGAGAAGACATTAGGAGAAGCGGAGAAGACATTCATATGTTGGCGCAAGCGCTATATCATAATTCCTGGTGCATCACCTACTCCTCCTCAACAACCTAACCCTAGGTGTGTATGAAATTAGTGAATGAATGTTAATAGTATTGGTGAGCTAATAGTATAAATGGATACTCATATACCATGTTGTTTTCGCAGCAGGACATCCCCAACCTAAGTCCAATTATTCATTCACCACATGATCACAGTGTTGCGGGCGATGATGATCAAGATCTAACACGACGGGATCCATCACCGCCACTAGCCCCACCATCTCCTCCACGACGGGATCCAACACCGCCACCGGCCCCATCTCCCCCACGGCGTGATCCAACACCGCCACCGGCCCCACCATCTCCTCCACAGCGGGCTCCAACACCGCCACCTGCCCCATCTCCACGGCGGGTTCCAACACCGCCACCGCCAACAAAGAAGAGGCTTGTCACGCAAACAAAGGCGTCAGCCCCACCACCTCCGAAGAAGACAGCCTCTGTGAGAAAACCAGCTACCATTCCCAAGATGACAAAACTTCCATATGACATGACCGATGAGGAGACTGAAGCTGCAGTGCAAAAAGACTTGAACAAGTTCTTCGACGCTGCCATTGCTAGTAGTCGAGCAAAGCGAAACCCGGAGAAGCCGTACCTTTTTGTTCGTCCTGAAAAACTAAGGCAAACTGTGGACGCTCACCAGAAAAAAGTACGTGCTGCCCGTAAGGCTTCGCCAAAATCAGACTATGATCGCACGCGCAGGAAATCAATTGAGGAGGCGAAGAAGACAAAGAAGAGAGCAGGAAAGGGTGTCCCACAGCTCGGGGAACAAACGCAGCAATCAGTGCCGGATCTAGTTGTTGGGAATGAATACGGTACAAACAATGGACATCATACAACGAACATATGGAGACATTGATCCTGAGCAACTGCTCAAATTTTTCGAGGAAACTGGTTTAAATGTGGAAAACATACTCGGAGAAGCAGGCATCAAAAGTGCTCCAGAAGTTGATAAATGGCAGAGGGCATATGTATATGGTCAAAGTCTATACAACCCAGCGGCCCTGAGGGATCTTGGTACGCAAATGCACTTGCTAAATCAGTGGTACCTCACGGTGTGTGGCAGAAAAGCTGATGACTATATTTGCATCAAAATTAGAGACCATGATTACTTTCGTGGTGATGACATAATATACGTTCAGTTTAATGAGTTACATCAGATCTGCCATATGGACGCTCTCGACAAATCTCTCGTCAGCTGCTTTTGCCTGTAAGTGATTGCTTCTTTTAATAATCTCACTTTAGCTTATGTATATGTATAAATAATTATCCTCACACTAGCAAGCGTTTCTAAACATATGCAGAAACATGATGAGACAACTAAGGCGTAAAAATGACAAGGAGATTGGTTTCATCGATCCATATATCGTATTCAAGCACCCAAGCAGTACTCCCTCGGATGCTTGGAAAACTCAAATAGAGAGGAATTTGCCGAGGTTCTTCGTAAACCAAAGGGACAAAAGATATATACTATTCCCCTACAACTTTAGGTGAGTTTTGTTATCATATGCACATTTTATTATAGGTTGACATAAAGATATATGTGTTAACTTATAAATATAAATGCAGTTTTCACTGGATACTAATTGTGATCGATCTCTACGAAAGTCATTTGCTAATCTATGACTCTCTGAGAAAACCACAAGAAGATTACTGTTGACGTTTGTTAGTGCAAATAGAATATGAAAGATTCCGCAAGCGCACAGAACATCATCGTAGCATTTTACCGGGAGTATTCCAGGATCGTTATTTATATTTTACCACAGGGAAGCTAGGGTCAAGAATCTGATAATTCACTATCATGCATCTACTAACTCAGAGTACTAATTAGACTAAAGCAGGAGTAAATGTTATATGATATAATAATGAAAGCACATCAAAGAGAATTCATAATGTATAGATAACTATAGTGGGAGGACAATGGGAGAGATCAAGGTTCCTATATACTTCTCTATTACTTGTGTTCTAAGGCAACAAAGATGAAAAGATATAGCAGTTATAAACATTGGCACTTTGGAGCAGCAGTACCTTTCTGACTCTCGAAGAAGACTGGAAAGAAAGTAGTCAGGGGAAGGCTGCCAAAAAGCTCTATGAAAACACCAATCCTAACGTGGTGGATTACAACAATCTACAAAGCTGTCACCCCTATAGCTACCACAACTATCCGGAGGATTGGGCGCAACCTCAGGTAACCTATAGACTAAACACCATGTCTAATCTATCGATTACTACTCTAATTACCTAGGATAACTAAAACACTCAATACGAACAAAGATCCCATGCCAAGATATAACAACTATACTAATCATATAATAAAGCATAAAGTAAATAGAGAAGATAAATATATTAAAGCATAAGTCTTACAAAGAAAATATACAAAGACATACCAAAACTCTGAAGACTCCTCCGGAACCGGAGCGCAGCTCCGCTCTCCCTAACTCCCGACTAGAGCTAAGATATTACATTGGAAAATCTAAACCTAATTCTCTAGGGAGGAGAGGTTGTCCTTCGAGGGATGCCTCTACAAAGACTCCCAGATGATGATGGTCCTGCCTCAGGGGGGTCCTGGGCTTATTATATAGGGTCTCCTGGCCTCCCCTCCACCTTGGGCAAGCGATGTGGGACTAAATCCTTCGTCATATGCACTTGGGCTTAAATGGGCCAAAACGTGTTGGAGAGGTCGGTGGGAGTGCGTCACGCGAAGGACGACGGAATTGGGCCCAACAGCCGACCGACCAGCCCAGTAGGGGGACCGACCGGTCTGCCTCTATGGCAGGTGGGCCCCGCCTTCCGTGGGTCGCCTTCTCGTGTCTTCTGGAATGCTCTGGAATGTTCTAGAATCTCCCAAGTCGTATCCATCGAGGACTCTTGCTCCGGGACTCCAAATATAGCAAATCATATGTCCATTTCGATCGTCTCGGCGAGCTCTTCGCAATGGTGTGCTCTGTTTCATCACTTGAGATACTTTTATATGGTGAAATATTGATAATCCTGCAAAACAAGTGAGAACACCAAAACTCGTGGAACTTGTTAGTTTCAAACCCTACAACTATGCTCTGTGATTCATTTAGTGTCATTTCATGCAATAGTTGATGGTTAATTATGAGCATTAGTGAGCGTCAACAAGTTCCCCCAAGCTTAACCTTTGCTAGTCCCTTAGCAAATACCCATGATAAATCTGGAATCGTGCCTCCACATATAATAAATAAAAATCTTCCTTGGTTTAGAGTTAATTATTCTGACTTTCTCATATTACCTTTAACCATGGAGCTTTTTGCCTTTACCTGGATCTTTAAACAATTGAGAGACAGAACAATCAAGTTAAGCACTGTATCTCTAACTCTTTGATCAACCTTCATTCTGGAGTTTTAAGAAGTGAAAAGCATATCTTACTAAGTCAAAGTTCAAAGTTTAGGAAGAAAGATGTCATACTCATAGATCAAGACTTTAGAAAATTTGAAATTTGTCATCTCTTGCTGGCATATTGTAATTAGAGGAACCATGGGCTATCATTCTTTTTCTCATACTTTTATCATAACTCTTTTCTCTTTTCTTTCTTTTGAGGTAGTCGGACACTTGTCCCTTTTTATTTCCTCCTTTTATACTTTTGCATAGCCCATGCCTCTAACACAATACTACTTCAGAAGAGTGAATCTTTTAATAAAACATTCTTGATCTCTAGAGCATGATAAATTTCTCAACCATAACTAAAAACTTAGAACAAAGTAAGTAGCCTTATCTTGAAATCATATTAATGGCTCTAGGTAGGAATTCATGTTATGTCATACAGGATCTCGTCATGTGTTTTTAATCTTTTTAAAAAGTAAATCTCCAGAACTCTAGCATCTCTAGGAATTAGATAAACAGCAGCTCAAACCTTTTTGTATCCTATCTCACAATTATCTAGACTTTAGATCAAGCATTTGCCATCCACAGGTTTTAGGTTTAGAGTTCATTCAGAACAACTTTGTCTAAAACTCAAGAAAATTTAGGTTTAAACATTAAGTACTTAAAAAGGCAGAGCAAAAAGTTCATCCTTTAAAATGAGCAAAATTAGGTTCTTATCCACCTAGGTATTTATTATATAATATCTTTATTTGGTTTTGTGATAGTTATTTATCTTTTTAAGAATTTCTATATTTATTGACCTGATCTAACTAGATGAAATAAAAAACAGTGATACTTATCGTGATAACTGAGAATGCTCTCCCCCAAGCTGGATCTTGTCTTATACTTTTCCTCAGAAGTCGAGTAGACCGATAGTGAATTCTTGAGTCCTTCTCTTCTTCTCTTCCTGCTGAATTCAAAGATAGACAACACAACTTGTGGAACTTGATTAAGCGTTAGTGATAAATATTCCTCCATATGTCCAGTTGTCTTAAAACTCTTAAGGTTATTTATGTTCTTTCTTTCCCACTAAGCAGAGTTCAGCAGTGTTTCTATAATATCTTTTTAGATTTTATGGTGAGCCTTCATGTGCTCACATATTTTTGTATTTTGAATTTAAAGAAAAAAACTTAAGAGGATAAAAATACTTACCTGGATACACAGGGGTGCTTTCCCCCAAGCTAAATGTTGACGTAGTCGTTCAGTCTTGTAATGTAACGGACTAGCGGTGAAAATGTTCTTCCTCCAACGGAGTATTGATTGATTTTGATGGTTGTTCAAATAGTGCTCCAATAATGGATGGAACATCCACTAGCTCGTCAGCTTTTCTTGGTCATTCAATCCTCTTGATATGGTGTCACTTATGTTCTTCGTTCGCCCAGCAATTTGAAGTGAAACATTGATTGTGAAAGCTGGTAGCATCTTGCTCAGTGTGCATGTTCTTGTAGATCCAGGACCTTCACTCTGTAGAATTTGGGAGTTGACAAACCCCTCCATGTTTTGCTCAAGAGTGTGTCCTGCTCATAAAGACAAGGTAGAGATCAAGTGTATGGGCTCTGTTGGTGGATAAACACCAACAGAACCAAAAGTTTTGTTCATTCTAACCTTAGGCACATTGAACAAGATAAACTTGTTGTTTATGTATTTTATTCAATCTTAACATGAGTGATAGGATCAGAAGATGAGCATGAAAGTAGCATCTTATAAAATATTTAATAGATCAGATTGCTTAACCCAAGGAAGGATAATCTATGCATAATGTGTCGATCTTTTCATGATTGTGATATATCATCTTCCAAAGGTTAGATGCATAACATTTTAGCTCATTTGGTTAAGATAGTGAGATAGTGAGATTCAAGAGAGTAAAGCCATGAATAAAGAGTATAGAACTGAACATGTTGAGTTGATTAGGGTGGATTAAGTGAGGTGCAACCTAAACATGTTTGGTTCTTTATTTATGCGCATACCAGAATCAAAGAGAAGCTTTTAAAGTGATGGTCACTTACCTTGAGATGTTACCTTTATCATTGAAGAGTGATGGCGTCAAATCACCTTGTGTAAGCTTCTCTTGTCTAGCTGGTTGTTGTTCATGACTAGTTTGTCTTCTCTTGCCAATCTCACAGTGGGCCAACTGAGTCTTGTTCTCAACAGGTCTAGATGATGGAGACTTTGTCAATTATTCTCTTGATTTGTAGGTTCATGTACTATCTCTCCATGTCTGAATTCTTGCAGTGCAGTGGCTTCATCCTTCATGATGTGTCCCCCTCAATTCCTGGCAGTTGGTTCTTCCTTTGTCGGTTGAGTCAACGTCTTCTCTTGGTTTCCTTCGGCTGCTCATAAATGGTGTAGTTGTTGATGAAGCAGCAATCCTTTTGATCGAAGATCCAAAAGTGGATGTCTCTAGGTCTGACATAGATGACAACTTTGGTGGTGTTCAAGAATGTTCTTCCAAGAATGAGTGATGGATCATATTCTTCTTCTTGGCTGGGGTAGCGTCTAGTGGCTTGTACTAATCAAGGTGGTGAGTAGGAGGTCAAAGTGTCTAGAAGCTGTATTTCTCCTTCCTACCCTTGATCGTGAAGTAGATCTAGACAACAAAATTGTGTCTCCCCCAAGCTGGCTTGTGAAGTAGGTGGATGCCCGGATTTCTTCAACAACATGTTCATGAGTTGAAATTGTAGACCTTGTTATTGTTGAAGTCGTACCACCTCGTCCATCAAACTAGCTCTTGTGTTGCAATGATTAGAAGTGAGGAGAACTTCCAGTGCTTGTCTTTATAGTGAACCACCAACAAACTTCCTTCGGACGACACATAGATGTTATGATGTAGTGGCATATCGTCTCCCTGATATTTGTTGTTGGTGTCGGTGTTGATGTCTTTGACAATGATGAGCGTAGGCATAGATTGACCCATAAGGAGTGAGTTGCATCCTACTCGTCATAAGTGTCCTGGCTAGGCCTTGGGATAGCTCAAAGCTTGGCTGCCTTTGACATCACTAGTGACTTGTCTGATGATGAGTTTTGTCTATCCATGGGTTGGGTTTTGGATCTTTAAGTTCACACCATGAACAAGCAAATCTCATCTCCTACAAAATGTTAGTGGACACATACCCGAAGGATTGCACTGAATTTGAAACATGGGTTGTTATCCACAACTTATGTGTTATTCATCCATGCTAATGAAAATGATGATTTTAGGATTACTTTAGCATAGACTAGCATTTTATGTGCTGGCTGCATTTTAACATGGTTCAAGGCAAAGATACTTGCAGTAGAAGATAAATTTAAATAAACTTTAATACTCACAGTTCTTTCATCCATGATGAATGAGCTGAATCTTCATTATGCAGTTCATCGTATGCCTTTCTTCATCTCTGATGTGAATTCATCTCAGGACTTTCCCAAAGTGTATTTAAAGTTCTCTGCAGGGGTTAGTCCAACAAAATATCCAAAGTCTACACAAGCTAATTTCAGATCAATAATCAAACCAAACTCCGTGTCTAATTTGATTAAGGTAGACTATTTAACCTAAGCACCATGCTTAATTTAAAAAGCCTATAAAAATACTCATATGAAGTACTTTCAAACCAAAAATATACTAGCATAGACATAGGTAGCATGAAAGCATAAAAGAGATTTATTCAAATAGAGATGACAGAGTATGATCATAGTGAGGAATACATATATATATATTTCTTTTTTTAGATGCGGATGACATGAATGCATACAAGGAACTAAACATGATGAGGATTTGATAAAAGAAAACCTAAACTAAATGGACTGGATGCAAGGATGATTAAAAGTAAACATGCAGTGGTATGCAAAAAATTAAAATGATAGCTACTCATAAAGTTTAAAGTCTATGAGCAAGACTGTCTCACCTTGATCATACTTACCATGACTCACAACTGGGATTTGTGAGTGGTGCAGCATAAATATCCGTCACATGGAATGAGAGTTGAATTGTTGTGACAACGACCTTTTCTCCATTCTACACGTGGTTAGAATAATATATATGTATACACAAACCTGTGAGATGGCAGGGTTCCAGGATTAATGATGGATCTTGAATGTTCAGGCACCCTGGGTTCTTCATTCTTGTGGAAGCTCGCCATAAGGTCGAAACGGCATCTGATGTCCTGTCTATTCCACACTCAACAGAACAAGGGGTAATCCTACTAAAGCTAGTGGTACACTAAATTAGCAGATATCAAGATCACTATCAAAATCT
Source organism: Coix lacryma-jobi var. lacryma-jobi (assembly GCA_009763385.1). Taxonomy (NCBI): domain Eukaryota; kingdom Viridiplantae; phylum Streptophyta; class Magnoliopsida; order Poales; family Poaceae; genus Coix; species Coix lacryma-jobi. The sequence goes on along the minus strand of CM019823.1, from coordinate 125,054,328 downwards.
TTACACCAATTGCTTCCCCGGCAACGGCGCCAAAAATGCTTGTTGACGTTTGTTAGTGCAAATAGAATATGAAAGATTCCGCAAGCGCACAGAACATCATCGTAGCATTTTACCGGGAGTATTCCAGGATCGTTATTTATATTTTACCACGGGGAAGCTAGGTGTCGGTGTTTAGTAACCGGCAACTAGTCTTGAGATTACTCAGGACTATTTGTTCGGTGGGGATCGGTGTTCGTAGGACCCGGTGATTACACAGAGACAGCGATTTATACTGGTTCAGGCCGCTAAATAGCGTAATACCCTACGTCCAGTGCGGCGTGTGCCTTGTGTATGAATATGATTGAGAGTTGAGTTGTCTAGGACCTGTGCCTGGCTCCCCTTATATATCCGGGTGATCCATGGCTCAGTCCGAGTCCTAGCCGATTACAGAGGAAGAGTCCTATGCTGATTACAAGACCTCCTTATACAACTCGGCTAAGTTACAAGTCAGAGTCCTAATACAAGTACGCTACGTAACAAGTCTTTGGATCTCCTGCGTCGTCCGGGATTAGTCGGAGTAATCATCTTCGGATGATATCTCTGACATCCTGGTCCGTCAAGTCCCCGAGCTCTTCATCATTTCTTCACGACGTTATCTTCAGGCTTCTTCTTGAGAATCTCCGAGTAATGTCTTGAGAAATCCTGAAGTGCTCTGAAACTTTAAAGAATACTTATGGTGTGCGCTTTTCATAAAAAGCGCACCCATAGGGTGTAGCCCCCGAGCCTCTTGTTATTTATAATAACTTTGAGGATCTGTTGAACTTTTTCCAAGTAATTCTTGAATCCAGAAAAAACATTTACTTAATGGATAATACCCTGTAGCCCCCGAGCCTGAGATCCGAGTACTATTGTAGTCGGTCTTTAGGATCTGTAGAACCAAATGATTGGGTAATCCATTTAAGGTCTTGAAGGAGTCGGATTGTGTCACTGATTCATTGTTCAAACCATCCGATTAATAGATGTCCAGCTTCAGGTGGGTAATGTTTTCAACAAACATCCCGTATCACCCCCACTGGATAAATATTACCAGAGGTCGACAATAATTGATTGATGACTGTCCAACTGTACGCAGTAATGTCGTTTTGTCGTTTTCCTCAACTGTAGACTTTGTCGTTTATGCCTTGAAGTGCATGTGAGAATCAGTCCTATTACTCACTCTGAGCTTCACATGCGCCACAGTGTATTAGGTGAATTATTGGCCCTGCAGTCACTCTTGAAGCTGAACCAAGTCCATAGACCAAGATGAAACTGCCTATAAATACCCTGCCTGGGAAGCTAAGGAGCTCATATCCATTGGAGTGAAAACTTCTCTTAGTGCCATGAGTATCATAGTAGCAATAGGAGAGATGGCCAAGCCCCCGGGCTTCGTCTTTCTGTAGAATAGATGAAGTGCCCAGAAGAATTCTTGTGAAGGGACCATCCGTTAGGGTGGTTTCCAAGTGGTCGCGAGCAGAAGAGTACAGAGCGGCGCCTAGAAGAACTCTTGTGACTACCACTGGTGAATAACTTTGTAGTCACAGGTTGTCAAAAGGGCGGCGAGGGTGATGGTCTTGCCCGGAGCTCCTTGAGCATTGGGGCGGACCTAAGACCCACCTTGGGAGGCACTGAAAAGGCTCATGTGTCTACCCAAGGTTCTGTGTCTGCTTTACTGCGTCTCACTGAACCCGGTCCTTGGTGCATTAGGCATCAAGGCTATGTGCCTTGAATTTGCTAGAGTAGCGTTTTACAACTTGATTCAATGTCTGTTGAAAGTTGTTGTATCTTCAAGATGCTTCCATGTACTTTTGTTGTAATTCCGAGTACTAATAATAAGAATCCGGGTACTTGGAATAATATCCGAGTCCTTTGTCCTTTTATCCGAGTACTATGTATCTTGCGCGTTTGGAAAATCTTGTTTGTGTGCCGCTTCTGCCCGTTGGTCTGACGCCGTTGTGACATGTGTTGCCCTCCGTTAGGGTTTCTAACGTTGCCGCGCGCCGTCAGTGAAAGTTGAACGGTTACCTAGACAGATCTATAATAAGCCGCCGCCGGGTCTTGCTTTCCTCACGCTTTCATCAAGCTCTTGCTTTCAATCCACCAATCCTTTAGCCATTTGCTAGTTGATGCGCAAGAAATCCCTCGTGGTTAGCATGGGTCCCAAGAAGCAACCTAAGTCCAAGATCACCATCACCGGGAGGCCTCAGCATCCGAACCCGCCGACGGATGTTTTGGCGTGGAAGAAGCCGGACACCACTCAAGCGGAGTTGGCCTTCCTCGCGCCGCAAGGCTATCTGCGGGCGCAAGAACTCGATGGCTAGAGGGTGCCAATCGACCACTGGGCTCCCGCTCCCAATACCACGGAGATTGTCATGTTCAAGGCAATGGTGGAGCGGGGATTGGGGCTGCCGGCGTTGGATTTCTTCCGCGGACTACTGCATCACTATGGTTTGACCTTGAACCTTATTACTCCCAATGCAGTTCTCCACATCTCTATCTTTGTCCACCTCTGTGAAGCTTTTCTGGGCATCTGCCCCAACTTCACCCTCTTCCGCTATTTTTTCTGGTTCAAGTTTCAACCTAGTGACACTAGGACCGAAGTAGTCGGAGGGGCGAGTCTTCGAGTTAGGCAGGAAGTAGCCAATCAGTATGTGACAGTAGAGTTGTCAGATACTGTAAAGGATTGGGCTTCCGAGTGGTTTTATATGGGTAATCCACCCCCAGCGTTGCGCCGTCATGATGGATGGCCGCCACAGAAGTGCCGCGAGTGGAAAGAGAAGATTTCGCTTGAAGAACTTGAAGCTATCCAACCTCTGCTCATGGGTATAGATGCTTTAAGAATTGATGGGCTCACAGGGTTTAACATTGTTCAAGACTTTGTTGCCCGACGCATCCATCCTCTGCAACAGAGAGCGAACTTTGGATTCGAGTACTTGGGAAAGAATGACCCAAGTCGTCACGCTGTTGATCAGTTGGCAGATGCCGAGGTCTTATGGAGGGTGAACCGGCTTCTTAAGAGCTGTGAACACTTGGCTCCAGTGATGACGACCTTTTCTGCTAATAATGCTCCTCCTCCGGTTAGTATCTGAACTTATCTAGTCACTAGTCCTATCTGTAGGAGTCCTTTTGACTTGAATGTGTACTTCTTCGTTGATAGGGGCAAGGGCGAGAAAACAATATCGGCCTTCCTCTGCCGCCACCAGCTGAAGAAGGTGGAGGCATAGTACTGGGAGGACCCATCCGGGATGAGGACCTGCCAAGTAAACAGAGCTCTTCTGTTGATCTAGATTGGCTTGATTCTGACTCAACAGATTCTGATGTCATGATCGTAGACCCTGAGGCAGAAAGTAGCTGGAAGAGGTCACCAACGCCGCATCTAGACGCCGGAGGGCCCATCCATAAGAAGGCTCACACTGGTAATCGCCGTGCTTGTCGTAAAGTTTCTTTACCACAAGAGTTGTACGATAAATACTACAAGCCGGGTAATCCTGGTAAGGGAAAACCCGAGTACTTTGTAGTTCTTATCCTTCTTTGTTGATCACTAATCTCATATGTGATTGTGTACTAGGTACTGGTGCTGAGTAGGGTGCTTCCGGGAGCAAAGCTGCTGAAGGTTCTTCGGATCCAGCACTGCTTCTGAATTTACCAAAAACTTTGAAGCTGACAAGGTAAGTCACGTGTTTGCACTTCTATTGAAAAGCGTGAACTGCTTGCATTGAGACTGATGCTCGTCTGTATTCCAGGAAAGCGAAGCCGGTTGCTGTGTCCGCCAGTGCTACGCCAGATCCTGCCGTAGTGGAGGAGTCGGAGACTCCAGCGAGGGATGACTCCGAGGCGCTACCTACCTTCAGCTAGGTAGATGTGCTGCCTGAGTCTTCTCCGCTTGCGGCGAGGTCCGTTGCAGCTTCTGACGCCGTTCCTGATGTCAATACTCTTCCACTGCCTCAGGTTGGTTGGCCATACTCTATCTTCTGCTCTCCGGCGCAATTGGAGTTTGATCGCACTTGGAGTGACTGGTTTTTCCGAACTCGATAGCCACATGAACCAACTCTTGAGATGGTTGTGGCTCATATCCAGGCGGAGTCTTCATGTCGTCAAGAGGGAGGTTCCCAGGATGCGCCCGGGTCCTCTCGCCAAGGCGCGACTATGGATGTCTTCGGGTACGACCAGGACCTCACCCGGTTGAAGGAGCTGGGTGACCAGTTGAGGTCGCCATTTGATGCGCTTCAGCAATTTATTGAGGTGAGAACTCTCAACCCTCTTTTAGTACTCTATAGAGTCATCCGAGTACTTATATTGTACTTGTGTTTGCAGGCCTTTGACTTCAAGGTCCGGGACCAGGTCACCCGGATTTGCCGGGAGACAGCTCGTGAGGTCGAGCAGCTCAAGGAGTACATTGCCGAGGATCAAATCCGGCAAAAGCTCGCTACCCAGGTGCTTCATGACAAAATCAATGAGCTCCAGGGTAATCTTGAGACTGTGGTGGCCGAGCGGGATGCTGCCAATGACCGAGAAGTGCGGCTGATCGCCCAAGCCGCCGCCTCCGAGCAGAAGGTCAAGGAGCTGAAGAAGTCTGCAAAGAAGCAGCTAGAAGGTACTCATGAGATCCGAGTACTTAATCTTCGTCCGTAGAAATAATCCATTCTTACGGTATTGACTTGAACTCGTGCAGAGGCAAATAATAAAGCTTCGGGATGGCAGAACGCCTTCAACCGCAAGGAGGCGGAGCTTGAAGAGGTATTTGCTAATGCGCAAAGTACTCTTGAAGAAGCCAAATTGATGCGTGAGGGTGCTGACCGAGATCTCCTGCAGGCTTTGAAGTCCACACGGGAGTTGGAACAAGCCGTGGAGCCGCTGCTTAGGATGATACCGGCACCTGAAGGAGCCGAAGAGTCCTTGATTGACCGAGCCAAAGCTGCCCCAAAGCGGCTGGCCCAGTATATCAAGGATATGTCATTCTCCGTTGTCCAAGGCTTGATGGCTACCCTTCGTCTGCACATGCCATCATTTGATCTGGGCACTCTGATGACCCTCCCAGAGGACAAGAGTGATGAAGACCATGCGGCGATGCAGGAGGAGGTGAAGCCCACGACAGAGGAGTACTCGCAGATCTTAGAGCTTGTGTAGTAGACTCCTTGCTCTGTTGGGCGCTATCTTGTAATCTCCTCCTGTAAACAATTTATAAGTAATCAAAAGAATATATCACTTTTTGATTCTCTTAAATGTCTTGTGAGTCCAACTCCGTATTGCGACAAGAGAGTTCTTGGCAATGGGTTGTGTTTGCTTTATTGTGGATGTATGACCAGGCGTCTAACTAGACGGGTCTATCCGAGTGCTCTCTAGCACGTTAGGTGGGTCGTATGACTTTGTTTCTCTAGCTTGCTTTATAGAGAACTTAGTCGTGCCCGAGTACTACTCTTAGTACCCTTGTTCAAGGGATAATTTCGATCAGGCGCCTCTTGAAGGACCATTGCGTAGGTTCCTTCTGGGTGGATCGTATCCTCTTGAGGATCGCAGCTTGAGTGTGAAGGTGTTGGACCTCTGTCCAGTGGGTTGTGTAACAAGGTGGGTACTTATCCTGTCTTGTTACGCCTTATAGAAACCAGTCTCCACTATAGTGGATTCCGTATTTACTATAGGCTGATAGCCGGGTGCTTAAGCCGTACTATCATATGAGTTGTATTGAGCTCGAAGCTCGTAACTTGAGTTTGGTTTCCACTGAACCAATCTATCCGAGTAGTTAGTACTATTCAGAGGTAGAGTCCTGCCTCTGCAGGGACTTGGTAATCGACTAAGTAGTCGTATGTAAATTTGCAAAGTCTTTGTTTCTAATGAACTTCAAACTTTATTAATATCCGACTAGTGGTTACAATTGCCCTGGGTCTGATTTGTGGCGTAGTCCCTAAGTATGGAATTTCTTCAAATGCTCTATATTCCAAGAATTTGGCAATGGAGATCCATCTTCGGTGACTAGCTCAAATGACCCGGGTCTTGTTACTTTGGATACAATATAAGGACCCTCCCCTGGGCTCATGAGCTTGTGGCGTCCTGTAGTGTTCTGTATCTTCTTCAGTACCATGTCCCCCACTTGGAAAGTACGGTGATGGACGTTTTTATCGTAGTAGCGCCTCATCCCTTGAAGGTATCTTGCGGATTGAAATAGTGCGGTTAGTCTGGCTTCCTCAATGCTATCAACTTCTAGCCGCCTGCTATCATCAGCTTCTCCTTCATTGTACTATTCTACCCGTGGGGAGCTCCATATTATGTCAGCCGGGAGGATTGCTTCAGTGCCATATACCAGAAAGAAAGGAGTGTGGCCTATTGCCCGACTGCGTTGTGTTCGTAGCCCCCAGACTACTTTGGGCAACTCTTCAACCCACTTGCCACCGTGATCCTTTAGGAGGTCGAAGAGTCTTGGCTTCAAGCCTGCGAGGATCAAGGCGTTGGCTCGTTCCACTTGGCCATTGGACTGTGGGTGGGCTACTGAGGCATAGTCTATCCTGATGCCGCATTCGCTAGCCCATGTCTTGAATTCAATTGCCGTGAAGGGGGTTCCAAGATCAGTAATGATTCTATGCAGCATTCCAAAGCGGTGAAAGATGCTCTGCATGAATTGTACTGATTTGGAAGCGTTGAACTTGACCAGAGGCATGTACTCAATCCACTTTGTGAACTTGTCAATTGTGACATATAGGTACTCAAATCCGCCTGGAGCACGCTTGAGAAGACCCACCATATCGAGTCCCCAACACGAGAAAGGCCATGACGGAGGAATACAGATTAGCTCATGTGCGGGTACATGCTGTTGCTTGGCGAAGAATTGGCATGACTGACAGCGGCGGACTAAGTCTTCTGCATCTTTTAAGGCGGAAGGCCAGTAATAACCTGACCTGAAGATCTTTCCGACTAGTGTCCTTGAGGCCGCATGATTGCCACAGCATCCAAAGTGGACTTCATTCAAGATTTCTCTGCCTTCTTCTGGTGTGATACACTTGAGGAGGACTCCTGATGAAGCACCACGTCGATATAATTTATCTCCGACTAAGACATAGTTCTTGCTGCGCCTGGTGACTTGCTCTGCTTCAGTCTTGTCACTTGGGAGTTTATGCTCCTTGAAGTAGTCAATGAAAACTTGTGTCCAGTCGGATGATAGGGATAAAACCTGGTTGGAAGGTACTGAGTCGAGTTCTTCCTTTTCTTGGATTGATGGCTTGGATAACTCATGTACAAAGGTACCGCTAGGAACCTGTGCTCTGTCAGAACCCAACTTAGCGAGGATATCTGCTGCTACATTGAGGTCCCGGGTAATGTGAATGAGTTCTAGCCCAGCGAAGTGTTTTTCTAGCTTGCGGACTTCCGCGCAGTAGGCGTTCATTGTCTCCTTGGTACAATCCCAGTCTTTGTTAACTTGGTGAATGACCACAGAGGAATTGCCATAAACTAGTAGTCTCTTGATGCCCAGAGTAACTGCTAGTTTGAGCCCGTGGAGTAGTGCTTCGTATTCTGCTTCATTATTGGTAGCCGGCCACAATATTTGCAGAACGTATTTGAGCTGTTCTCCCGCAGGTGATACAAGAAGAACTCCAGCTCCTGCTCCCCCGAGTTTTAAGGACCCATCAAAGTACATCTTCCAATGATCAGGAATAGCGTTGTCTTGAAGCTGCTGTATTTCTGTCCACTCGGTGACGAAATCAGCTAGAGCTTGTGACTTGATAGCTTTCCTTGGAGTGAATTTGATGTTGAGAGCGCCCAATTCAACTGCCCACTTAGAAATTCTACCGGTAGCATCACGGTTGTGGAGGATTTCACCTAAGGGAAAATCCGTGACTACCGTGATCTCATGAGCGTCGAAGTAGTGCCTCAGCTTCCTCGAGGATATGAGTAGGGCATAAAGTAGTTTATGCACTTGCGGGTATCTGACATTGGAATCGGAGAGTACCTCGCTAATGTAGTAGACTGGTTGTTGAGTACTGTAGATGTGCTTGTCGTCTTTGCGCTCTACCACGATAGCCGTGCTTACGACGTGTGTAGTAGCAGCAATGTACAACAACATTGGTTCCTTGGGCTCTGGCGGTGTTAGTATCGGGGACTTCGTGAGGTAACCCTTGAGCTGTTCAAAGGCCTTGTCTGCTTCCTCTGTCCACTGAAACTTGTTGCCAGCTTTAAGCAGTTTGAAGAAAGGTAGCCCCTTTTCTCCTAGGCGTGAGATAAACCGGTTTAGCGCAGCCATGCACCCGGTTAGCTTCTGGACGTCTCTGACTGATGAAGGTGGCTTCATGTTGATGATGGCTGAGATTTGCTTTTGACTAGCCTCGATGCCTCGATGGCTAACAAGGAACCCGAGTAGCTGGCCTGAAGGTACCCCGAAGACGCATTTAGTTGGATTCAGCCTCCATTGATAAGCGTGTAATCGGTTGAAAGTCTCCTCTAGGTCTGAAATCAGGGTAGTCGGATCCTTTGTTTTTATGATGACATCATCAACATAGGCTTCTACGTTGCGACCAATTTGATCACCCAGACATTCTTGGATGGCACGTTGATAAGTAGCCCCCGCGTTCTTCAATCCAAAGGACATGGTTTTATAGCAATATGCTCCGAAGGGAGTGATGAACGATGTCTTGGGTTGATCTTCTTCCTTGAGGGCAATTTGATGATACCCAGAATAGCAGTCCAGAAAAGAGAGTAAAGCGGAACCGGCGGTGGCGTCAACTATTTGGTCTATCCTTGGTAATCCGAAAGGATCCTTTGGACAGTGCCTGTTGAGGTCCGTGTAGTCTACACACATGCGCCACTCGGCAGAGTTCTTCTTTTTGACTAGTACTGGATTGGCTAACCACTCGGGATGCAGGATTTCTCTGATGAACCCAGCAGCAAGTAGTTTAGCTATTTCCTTCTTGATTGCTTCCTTCTTCTCTGGTGAAAATCGTCGTAGTCTCTGCTTGATAGGTTTGGAGCCTTCCTTTAGTTCCAGTTTGTGCTCAGCCAAGTTCCTTGGGACCCCAGGCATGTCTGCTGGTTTCCAAGCAAATATATCTTTGTTTGCTCTAAGGAACTTGGTGAGCGCGAGTTCCTATTCTTCAGATAGGTGAGCGCTGATAACCGCTGTCTTGGAGGGATCACCGGTTTCCAGGTCAATAGCTTTTGTAGAGACTTCTGCTGATGGCTGGATAGTACCCGCCTTTTTGGTTGGGATCTCTGAATCCTCAGGCTTGGTGTTATGCACCATCTGAGCAAGCTCTTGGACTTCTAGGGTGATTTGAGCTTTTTCAGCGATTTGGACAGCCTCTATGTCGCAATCGAATGAGCGCTTCAAGTCACCCCTGAAGGTTAAGATTCCTTTAGGACCCGGCATCTTCAATAAGAGATACGGGTAGTGGGGTACTGGCATAAACTTAGCGATGGCAGGGTGCCCGAAAATAGCGTGATATGACGACTCGAAGTCCGCTACCTCGAAACTGATGTACTCCGTTCTGTAATTGGCCGGAGTGCCAAAAGTGACGGGTAGTATGATCCTTCCGAGTGGTACAGCTGCTTTTCCGAGTACTATGCCGTAGAAAGGAGCGGTTGATGGGGTGAGCTGAGTTGCAAGGTCCAGATTCATCTTCCTTAGGGTGCTTGCAAATATGACGTTGAGTCCTGCTCCGCCATCAATGAGTACCCTTCCAAGTGTGTAGCCTGCAACCGTCGGGTCCAGCACTAGCGGGTAATGCCCTGCATTGGAGACGCTAGTCCATTGATCGGCTCTGGAGAAGCTGATCGAGTGCTCGGACCATTCGAGGTACTTGGGCGTTGCTGGTTCAGCTGACATGATTTCTCGCAGAGAAAGCTTCTGGAGCCTCTTACTGTCGCTGGTGGTCACACCGCCGAAGATAACGTTGATAGTACCTTTGGGATGTTGGAAACCGCCATCGTCTTGTGGAGGGTTCTCAGCTGTCTTCTTGCCTTTGTCTTTCTTGTTTTTGTTGAAGTCAGGGTTCAAGCCTCGCTCCTTGAGCTGTCGACAGTGCCTTGCTGGGTGTCCACTCTTTGGGTGGAAGTGGCAAGGCCCGTCGAGTAAGTCATCAAAGGTGTAGGGCTTGTTTCCTTTCTTCTGAGGTTCCAAGGCAGCAACAGTATTGTCCCCTGCTCTCTTGCGGGTGTTTTGCAGTGATGCCTGGTTACCTTTCTGGTTATTACCACGATCACCTTGCGTGTTCCTATCGGGGAAGCGCTCCTGTGTGCGTTCTTCGGTCGCCATCATGGAGTTTACGGCCCGGTGGAATTCGTCGGCGGTGATCGGGTCCTGCTTGATGAAGTCTTTGTAATTGTACCTTTCGCAAATACCGTTGCCAAAAAGGTCAATTACTTCTCTATCTGTGATGTCGGAGACTGTAGAGCGGATTTCTGAGAATCACCTATAGTACTCCCTCATTGATTCATTTTTCAGTTGCTTGCAAGCTCTGAGCTTTGTCCGAGGGTCTGACCTCTCTGGGACACCGGCAAAGTTTTCAATGAAGATACGATGCAGTTGTTCCCAGGAGTCAATGGACTCGGGCTTAAGCCTGTCAAACCAAGCAAGCGGCATTGTCTCCAAGGCCATTGGGAGGTAGAGTGCTTTGATGTCGTTGCTTCCTCCGGCTAACTCAACTGCTTGAGCGTACAGCCTGAGCCACCGTTTGGGTTCTGTCTTTCCGTCATACTTGGAGTAGTTTCCCGGTTTGAATTTTCGCGGGAACGCGACTTCTCGTAGTCTTTTGGAGAAATAGGGGAAGCGATCGACTGCATCGAGTGCTGCAACTGTGGGCCCTCTATATGAAGACTCAGCTCCTCCTTCAGCTTGATCAGGTGCTCGAGGGCCCAGGCAACTCCTTGCCGGGACCCTGCCGAGCCTTTCTTGCACAGGTCGCCTCTGTCCTGGATTAGATGAGTCTTGCTCATCAACTAAGGACCCGAGGTTATGTCCCTGGAGTTGAAGCGCAGTGGTCTGAAGCAGGATTAGTCGTCGCTCTTCATCCGGAGTACGGTTGGCCTTAGCCCCCATCTCTGTGGCTAAAGCCAAGACGTTCTGATAGGGTGTCTGGTAGACTTTATGTCCTGCTACCCTCATGAACTCAGGTTCAAGGTTGCGAGAGCAATCGGGGTGCCGTCTGTCGCTGTGAGAGTGATTCTCCTCATCACGATTCTGGCGTTCTACCTCTGCCTCCAGACGCCTCCGAGTATTGTACTCTTCCAGGCGTACGTTGTAGCGATCCACGGCTTCTTTGCGGTGAGTAGCCCGCCTCCTGCGGGCCTCTTTGGCTTTGTTCTTCTGGATTCTTTCAGCTTTTACGGACTCGGTTTCTCCGGCTACCTCCGGGTCGTTGTCAGAGATCATGCTCAATGTTTCATCGTCTTGGTAGACATCTAGGGGCGTTGGTGGTCGTAGGGACGACTGATGCCCTGTCATGAAGACTTCTCGATTGAAACCTTGGCTGGATCCTGGTGTCACCGACTCTAGGGTAGAAGTACTGGAGATTAGTTCCGTTGAGGTATCGTGTTCCTCAGAGGGGAGCTGATGTCCGTGCTGATATGGATGTTGCTGGTCGATTGTGCCAATCAGTCTAGCCGGGGCAGGCTGAATTGGCCAATGGACGATGTTACCCTCCTTGGGAGAGCTGAAAACGAGTCCTTTTTGGGCTCCTGTCAAAGGTATCTGCCGGTACTCTTTGAATTTTGCCTTGACTAGGTCTTGGAAGCTTTCAGCATTGTTCCGCAGTCCGAAGGAGATAGTTTGATCGTGATCCGAGTCCTTCCTTTGAGAATTCGAGTCCGAGTAGGAGTCGGATGCCTCCGAGTCGCCCTCGAGGTGCTGCGGTTCTTGAATCTGCAATCTTGCGAGTTGTTGGGCGAGAAGCTTTGTGTTTGGCGTGGCTTGCGGTTGAGATTGGGTGTCAAGTCGACTGTGAAGCCTTCCTTGATCATCCGCGATGCAAGTCCATGTGCCAAAAACGAAAATAGATCCCACTGAGAACATGTTGACGCGGTTCGCCGGGCTCTTGATCGTCGAATCGCCGAAAGCCCCTACCTGGCGCGCCAGCTGTCGGTGTTTAGTAACCGACAACTAGTCTTGAGATTACTCAGGACTATTTGTTCGGTGGGGATCGGTGTTCGTAGGACTCGGCGATTACACAGAGACAACGATTTATACTGGTTCAGGCCGCTAAATAGCGTAATACCCTACGTCCAGTGGGGCGTGTGCCTTGTGTATGAATATGATTGAGAGTTGAGTTGTCTAGGACCTGTGCCTGGCTCCCCTTATATATCCGGGTGATCCATGGCTCAGTCCGAGTCCTAGCCGATTAGAGAGGAAGAGTCCTATGCTGATTACAAGACCTCCTTATACAACTCGGCTAAGTTACAAGTCGGAGTCCTAATACAAGTATGCTACGTAACAAGTCTTTGGATCTCCTGCGCCGTCCGGGATTAATCAGAGTAATCATCTTCGGATGATATCTCTGACATCCTGGTCCGTCACTAGGGTCAAGAATCTGATAATTCACTATCATGCATCTACTAACTCAGAGTACTAATTAGACTAAAGCAGGAGTAAATGTTATATGATATAATAATGAAAGCACATCAAAGAGAATTCATAATGTATAGATAACTATAGTGGGAGGACAACGGGAGAGATCAACGTTCCTATATACTTCTCTATTACTTGTGTTCTAAGGCAACAAAGATGAAAAGATATAGCAGTTATAAACATTGGCACTTTGGAGCAGCAGTACCTTTCTGACTCTCGAAGAAGACTGGGAAGAAAGTAGTCAGGGGAAGGCTGCCAAAAAGCTCTACGAAAACACCAATCCTAACGTGGTGGATTATAACAATCTACAAAGCTGTCACCCCTGTAGCTACCACAACTATCCGGAGGATTGGGCGCAACCTCAGGTAACCTATAGACTAAACACCATGTGTAATCTATCGATTACTACTCTAATTACCTAGGATAACTAGAGCACTCAATACGAACAAAGATCCCATGCCAAGATATAACAACTATACTAATCATATAATAAAGCATAAAGTAAATAGAGAAGATAAATATATTAAAGCATAAGTCTTACAAAGAAAATATACAAAGACATACCAAAACTCTGAAGACTCCTCCGGAACCGGAGCGCAGCTCCGCTCTCCCTAACTCCCGACTAGAGCTAAGATATTACATTGGAAAATCTAAACTTAATTCTCTAGGGAGGAGAGGTTGTCCTTCGAGGGACGCCTCTACAAAGACTCCCAGATGATGATGGTCCTGCCTCAGGGGGGTCCTGGGCTTATTATATAGGGGCTCCTGGCCTCCCCTCCACCTTGGGCAAGCGATGTGGGACTAAATCCTTCGTCATATGCACTTGGGCTTAAATGGGCCAAAACGTGTTGGAGAGGTCGGTGGGAGTGCGTCACGCGAAGAACGACGGAATCGGGCCCAACAGCCGACCGACCGGCCCAGTAGGGGGACCGACCGGTCTGCCTCTATGGCAGGTGGGCCCTGCCTTCCATGGGTCGCCTTCTCGTGTCTTCTGGAATGCTGTGGAATGTTCTAGAATCTCCCAAGTCGTATCCATCGAGGACTCTTGATCCGGGACTCCAAATATAGCAAATCATATGTCCGTTTTGATCGTCTCGACGAGCTCTTCGCAATGGTGTGCTCTGTTTCATCACTTGAGATACTTTTATATGGTGAAATATTGATAATCCTGCAAAACAAGTGAGAACACCAAAACTCGTGGAACTTGTTAGTTTCAAACCCTACAACTATGCTCTGTGATTCATTTAGTATCATTTCATGTAATAGTTGATGGTTAATTATGAGTATTAGTGAGCGTCAACAATTACCAAGATATGATAGATATTATCCGAGGGTAAATGTGATTTTTAAATATTGATTCCTGCTCTTCAACTCTGCAATAGTTAATTAACGATCCAATTATATATATTGTGCAGAGTTTGGGCTTGGTTTGTTCAGAAACATCGTCCGGATCTGAAAGCACAACTTCCTAATCCTCTACGACTAAATGTAAGTTGTACTATCTCTCCGCCTCTTTAGCTTCATTAGCATCACTCAGTAGACACATGCTCACCCTAGAGTAATCTTTTTATATCTTGTACAGTGGGTTATACGGCAGTCACCGGGAAACAATTTATGTGCGTACTATGTTTGCGAGTTCCTGATGGTGTATGAAAAAAGAACTCCTCTACAGAGTCAGCAAGTGCGTAACATGTAAATGAATTTATTTCATTTTTTTTGCTTTTACATAAATATTATGTATGTTAATATTTTCTTTTTCTTTTAATCCAAATTGAAGGAGACGTGGTTGAAGAACCAGGTGATGGATAAGGTCCGCCTCAAAGCAATTCAAGAGACCATCGCGAGCTTCATTAATGACCATGTCCTTAAGTCTGGCACTGAGTATTGGTTTAACAAAGACGAACCAATGAAGCCAAACCAAGACGAACACTTATATGACCTCTAAGTCACGAACAATATTTGTGTTGTAAATATCAAGTTAAGGATACATGATGGATAATGTTGTATATTTTATGTACATATGTATAGCTAGCTCGATCTATAATATATATATAGTTTCATATTTCATTTGTGTGTAATTGTAAATTTTATGTGTTTATATATATTTATTAGCAGCGAAGAATACGTATTTGAAACTCTAATGGAATATATTAGCAGCGAAGAATACGTATTAGAAACCCTAATGTAATTATAAAACCGAAAACAATAACCAATTGAAAAGAAAAGAAAAAGAAAAGAGAAAAAAGAGGCGGCCTCTTTAGCCCCGGTTGGTAATACCAACCGGGACTAAAGAAGCCAGCATCCGTGCCTCGGCTAGAGGCCTCTTTAGCCCCGGTCCCCTTTAGCCCCGGTTGGTAACCGGGGCTAAAGGTCGGGCCTTTAGTCCGGATTCCTTAGCCCCGGCTCCATGCCCGGGGCTAAAGGCCAAAATGGCCCGGGGCTAAAGGCCCGTTCTCCAGTAGTGATAATTCATAACTTTTTTATATGAACTCGGATGAAGATGAACTTTATATCAAATTTGTAGCTCTTTGTGCAATCTACAACTTTGGAGTTAAAAAATTATTGAATTGAAACTGTTTGCAGGTCCCAAAATATTGTTGTAAATTTACACATTTTGATATTTAATTAAAATTATCAAATAATCTCATATATTGACATGGTCCATATGAAAGTTATAGTTCTCGATACAATCTAAAATTCTATAGTTGAAAAGTTTTTAAATTGATGTAGTTTAGTCCTAAATATGTGTTCTAAGTTTATAGATTTTGAAATTTAAAATTTAGAATTCCTAAACAACCTTGAATGTTCACAAACTTCTATATGTTTCTTGTTGATAAGTTTTTTTAATTAAAATCATTTAGAGTCTTGAATATTTGTTTTAAATTTACATACTTTGAGATTTGAATTTTTAATTTTTAAAACAATCTCAGATGCAGATACATCCTATACTACAATTTAGTGTTTGATAAGATTTTAAACTTTATAGTTAACTGTTTTTCATTTGAGTTTATTTATGAAATTAGTAGCCAAAATATTGAACATCAGAATACGAAATATTGGTATAAAAAGTGGCATGTTATATAGTCACAAATGAATGTGCCGGGCAGTGGTTGTGGTTGTACTCCCTTCATATAGAAAATAAAAATCGTTTATGACAGCGACACGGTCTCGTGAACATAACTTTCATTACTTGTTTTCTTTGAAAGTATTTATTGTAAAGTGATATATGTATATTTTTATAAAAAATACTTTTTAAGATAAATTTATTAATATGATTTTTACATCTCTAAACTCAACAATGAAAAAGTTATTCATTAATGTTTGATCTAAACTTTGTTCAAACAACTTCTATTTTCTATATAAAGGGAGTAGAGTAAGTAGTACAAGCATTTACGTACAGATAATTGATCAATCCTACTCCCCCTATAGAAAATAGATGACGTTCTGGACAAGGATTCAGTCAAACATTGAGAATATAAATCATGAATAACTTTTAAATTATCGAGTTTGAAAATACAAAAACCTAATGAATAGATTTGTCTTGAAAAATACTTTCATAAAAGTATACATACATCACTTTTTGATAAATATTTTTTTTTGTATAAAGTGAGTCAAAGTTATATTTTGGAGACCGTGTCGATGTCTAAAACGTCATCTATTTCGTATATGGAGGAAGTATATGTACGAGTACAATTCTTATTACAAGACTCTCGTCGTAGGATCCGTAATAAGGGGCGGCGGCGCCGAAATTTGACAGCAGGAATCTTTTTCGTTGCAGGGCCACACTAGCTAGTCCAGACTATGCTTGCTCCTATATACTGTAGCAAAGGAAGCTCATCACCCCCGTGTGCTCAGATCGGACTCGTAGCTGCACGACTTGAAGAAGACGGAGGAGGATGGCCAGCGAGAGCAGCTTCTGCAGTAGGCGCCACGACGACGAAACAGAACCTGCACACATTTTTACATAGAAGAAGATATGATGAGCGCGCGACCACCAGTAAATCCAATAAATGCATGGTGTTGGATCATGTACTACTTACGTACTAGTATGTGATAAATGCTGCGATATTGTTGCCTTTTGAGGCGGACGAACGAATCGTAGTGATTACTTCCTCCGTTCATAAGTGTCGTCGTTGGTGTGCGTGCCACATGTTTAACTTAATTTATAGAAAATATGTGCAATATTTATATCTCCAAATAATTTTGTTAAAAAACTAGAAGTCAAGATCTTTCCGATGATACTAATTACTTAGCATAAATATTAGTATTTTTTAATATATAATTGCCGGTAGCTTTTTCTCGGTAAGCGAGAACGACACTTGTTTAGGGACGGAGCGAGTATTATTACACGTACGGGTGGGTGGTGGTGCTGTTGAAGGCGATGGCGCCGGCGGCGGAGGGCCGATCCCCAGCTTCGAGCAGTCCGCGCCGAAGGAACCTATTATTAATTGCATTATATAACATTATTATTAATTACGTAGAGAGTAGGGAATCAGGATGCAAACTACATACTGTTGCTATCTCAGATATAAATATAATATAATAGCGATCCAGCAGATGTATGAGCTGACGACCAAAAATATTATACTCCCTCTCTGTTATCTTTTGTAAGGCTTGGAGGCCTCTCTAATACAGATACCAAGGAAGCTTAGATAAGGAGAACGAGAAGCAGTAACACCGCGTCACTCGAAGTAATATCTACTCGTGAAACAAATCAAAGCAGTGCTCGCAGTGAATAAAAAAAGCACGTGCCTAAACGGCCATCGCCTATCTCGCATGCAAAATGTTTTGGGTTCCATGCAGGACGTACCAGTAAATGCTATGACACTCTCTTCATCATTTTTCTCGAAAACAACCATCGCGTCTAACAGTACGTTTCAAATGAAAAAACTTTGTACGCCCTATAATTGATAACGGAGGGAGTACAATCTATCTATCTAATACGGAGTAATAAAGATAGGGACATACTCCCTCCATACCCATATTAGTTGACGTTTAGGACAGCGACACGGTCTTCAAAACACAACTTTGACCTCTTATTTTTATAAAAATATTTATAGAAAAGTGATATATGTATACTTTTATGAAAGTATTCTTCAAGACAAATCTATTTATATAATTTTTATATTTGTAAACTTAGAAACTTAATAGTTATTGATGATTTATATTTTCAATGTTTGACTCTAATCTTTTCTAAAACGTCAACTAATATGGGTATGGAGGGAGTATATATGTACAGTTGTTGACGCAGGGGAGCGCCGGGAGGCTGAGGAAATTGAAGTAGCCCGGCAGGCACTCGCAGCTGTAGCTGAAGCCCTCACCCTTCTTGCACACTCCACCAAGGCCGCAGTCGATGAACACGCAGGCTGCACATCATATATAGTAAATATCATCAATATCATGAAGAGGATGATCGATCGATCAATCAGGGCATGCATCATATCGCAGGCAATAACACAACAGTCAGCTCAGCTCGCTCGATCGATCGATCCGTCGACGATCGGCGCGGATAGCTCGATCTAGGCTACTATACGTAATATATGTACGAGTATATGCTATATATACTCACGGTCCGTGATGGATATTGTTCCCGTAAATGTAAACAGGCTGAAGTTGTAGCACGACGAGTCGAAGAGGCCTGCAAGCGCGCAACAACATGCATGATGTCTCTATATTTTTTATATATATATATATATATACATACATATATATATATATATATATATAATATGGTGAGGTTGCTTACAGTCGGGTATGACGCAGGGCAAAAAGGGTGCGAGTGACACGATACTGAAATTGAGCAACTTGGGCTGGGACCAGCCGGGGTCGCAGTTGCACTTGTAGGTATCGGTGACCACAGGGAAGAACCCCGGCACCTCGCTGCAGCTGCCCTTGCCGCACTCGGCCGTGTCGCAGATGGTGGTACTGTCTGTTCGTACATCATTACAGTATATATATTCGTGTGCATTCATTGCATATGCGTTGTAATAAGAACAAACCGACCGGCTAGCGGCGGGCCGATCAAAAGTAACGTGTACTCACTGGTTCCAGTGACGGTGAAGGCAAGCAGCAGCAGCGCGGCCAGGCACAGGAGCAGCACCACCGCATCCGCTGGGCTCCTGCTGCTGGCCACCACCACCACCATCTCGATCGGCACAAGCTCTCGGGTGCGGGTATATACGTATGCGTTCTCCGGCCGGCCCGGACGCACGACCGAGCGACCGACAACGATGCAATGCAGGTGCCGGTGCCGGTGCCGCTGTAGGTGAGGGACCGAGAGACCCTAGTATATATGCTGTGGTCGGCCTTATTGGGCGTAACGGCGGCGATCTGGCGCCATCCATCGCAGTTGGCAAGGCCGCAGCGCGACGGCAATCCATCGACATGTTTATTTATTTGCCCAACAACCCCAGTCCCCAGGGGCAACAATCCATCATGGCTTTCAATAATTCGTCCTGGCCTCCTAGGACTTATCACCTGGACTCGTTCGTCGCACTCGTGATACAGACGAGCGTTTGGACGCGTCCATCTTTGCTTCCGAACCTTCTTGTTTTATAAAATGCCAGTACTGTACCATCCAAAGAAGAGGAGCGGCGCCAATAATGTACAGGTTCTAGACGACCTTGTTTATTAATATTACTGCTCCCCTCCTCCGTGGTCTAAAAAACTACGGAGTACACAATTCTAGCTTTTCCCTCTTTGATAAAGTTATTAATAAATTTCTAAGTCAGATCAGATTAATTAAAATGTACGTACAAAATATAGTAAAGGGAATTCTCTTGGGCCTTGTTTGGCTACATAAAATACACCTCAATTCACGTAGTTTGAGAGAGTTTGAGGGTGTAATTTGATTTAAGTTACACTCCAATCTACTTCAATCATAGATTGGAGTGTATTTATGTGCAATCAAACAAGACCTTCACTACCGCAGACCAGTTTTCTCCCTACGGTGCGGAGCACTCCCGTCCGTTCGAAACCTCCCGTCACGGACGCTAGTCCGTCCCTCGCGTGCGCAGTAACCCGAGACGAAAGAAGGCACTACCGTCAGGGACGCTCTGTGGACCCCAGAAACCAAGCCGGCTCTCCCGAAAAACCAAAGGTTGGCGCGCTCCAATCCTGGCTCTCCCGAAAAACCAAAGGTTGGCGCGCTCCAATCCTAGGCATGGCCCACGCGTAAGAGAGAGGGGGCGAAAAGAAGGGCGAGCGGTCGCGCGGGTGGGAGGCGCACATAGCGCGGGCGAGGCGAAAAAAAATCTCTCCATCCTTATCCTGTCACTTGCTCACCTCAGATCCCCTTCCCTATCTCTCTCTCCCTCTCCCTCTCAGATCTCGGCAGCCGGCGGCGGAGCACGACCAAGCACGGGTAAGCCTGCCACCATAATCCATCCGTGTGATCTGCTGAATCAAGGTTCCCTCTCTCTTCTCACAGCTTCTCCCTCTCGTTTCTCCTCAGGACCTTGGTGTCGCGGCACGAGATCTCCGGTTGCAGCACGAGATCCCCTGGTAGCGCTAGCTCCCCTTACGGTATCGTGAAAATAAGCACCCTTTCTCCGCCCTTCTTGTTGTGCCAGGCCAAGCACCAGACCAACCCTAGCTTAATCTATTTGGCAATTTGTATTTCGATCTGATCTAATCACAAGCGTATGCACCATGTCCAGGGCGCCGGGCCGGCAGCCAGACTCCCAGTTGCGTAATCTTCTTCCCCTTCTCCCCTGCCTACTCTAGCTCGCTCACATGTCACCTGGACACCAGGATCTCAATGTTCTGTATTTCATAAAGCATACAAGGGGAGTCCAGAGAATTAATTTTTAAGGCATACAAAAATTAGTGAGTTTCATTCCCTTCCAATCTTGTTGAGTTCTTAGTATTACATATTTTGCAGATTTATTCAGTGAATTTATTTTAGTATTTATCCTTACTGTGTTAGGAGCCTTTTGGAGATAATCTTATAAAAGGTAAGAGGAAGCACTGAATTGCTGAACTGCTTTTAGCAAGCTATCTTATTCATTGCTTGTCACAACTAGCTATCTTATTGAGATAAATACTAGTTATGCATAGATCCATAATCAATATGAATTTTTTATATTGCCCTTCTACATAGTGCTAGATCACTAAGCAATAGACACTGACTTATCGAAATGTTTGTTTGCTAACAAAGGACTCTACAACATTACTACACACCATGAAGCACTACCTGTACTGTGTGGGCACTAAAAAATTACATTGCCTCGATCTGGTTTAGGTGCAGAATATGTATGCGATATATCCAACAGTGCACAATGTATAAAAAGCAAATGCTTTTATAGAGGTGATAGAAAACTGAATTGTGTTAATTTGCATGCACTTTTGTCAAATTACATTTGGCAGCTACTCCTGTATAGATATCTGAACACAATTGGTTTTTAAAAAGATGGCAGGAGCCGGCAGATCCTTTCTCAACTTATTTTCTGATCTAATTTGTTATGCTTAAGGTCCAACGGATGCACACAACTCTAGTATCTAATTACTCATATGCTAACACAATAAAGAGATGGCATCATCTGGTAATTTAGGATCTAAACTTTTCTCTGTCTTAGTTATGTTTAAGGTGTTATAGGAAACAGTGGATAGAACCTTCAATCGTAGAGAAATCAGTTCTCATGGAATTCTTGATGCCCAATTCATAGAAACAAGGTCTGGTGCAGATTGATAACTTTTTATTTTACTGTTTTAGACATCTAGATCTCTTTTGATGACTGAAATTTTAGCTTGTTCTGCTCAGAGCAGTCTTGTATTCTTGAATGGTGTAGTTTCAGTTCTGAAATTATCGCCCTGTTGTGAAATGTTTTCAGTTACCAGTGGAGGAAGTTCGCCCTCAGAGGTGGAACTCGTATCTTATCAGAGAAGCAAACCTATTTGAGGAAGACACTTTTTCGTGAAGTTATATAGTCCGGTATGTGTTTTTTAAGTTTTCCTTTTTTTTGAAAAAATAATTGATATAGCTCATGGCAGTTTTTGTATTTTTTGAAAAATAAGTCATATGTGTGATCATGCTTGTTACTAAACTTATGACTGAACATTTCCATGCTATCTACCTGTGTGCTTATGTTTATGCTATCAACTACACTCAGTTCTCAAAAATTAACATAAAAATTTGCCACAGTCAAGGTTTAACTACTGTAAGTTAGCTTTCTACGTATAAGTTGTTCTGTGCTGTCGTAGTGAACTAACATGATGATAGTCCTTATGCGTTTCACTTGCTGTCAAAATGTGGTACTGCTGTTGTCGTAATGTCATCTCATGAACAACTCAATGAATTGCTTGTCGCCTCTTGTGCAGGTCTGTTGCTGTCACCCAGTTTCATGTTGAGCATATGTTATGCACCGTGTGAGTGTGATCCATAGCTGTTTTAGTTATCCAGTTCCAACATAGCTGTTCAGTTATGAATTGTAGCTATTGTTTAAGTTTCTGTGAACCCATAGCTCCCGTGCAAACCCATATCATCTGCTTTAGCATCTGTTTCTGAATGTGAACCTATGGCTGCACATGCCCTTAGAATGGGCTCAAGATTTGTTCACCATTGAACTATCTAATGTATGAACAATTTGAATGATGATTATATGTATCGATTATTGAGTTAAATGTATCGTACAATTGAGTGTAACATTTAATGCTAGCTGGTGTGTGTTAAGAGGGCCAGCTAATGGATCATTTGACTAGTTCAGTGAGCTTTTATGAATATTAAATATAAGGTTTCCCTGACGGTGATTGGCTGACACGGAAAGTTTCAACCTTCCGTGGCGGTACTGTAACTGACACGAAAACTTTGAATCTTCCCTAGCAGTACTGTAACCGTCAGGGAAACTCTCCTCTGACGGAAAAGGAAAAACCGACGAGAAAACTCTCTCCTGACAGCAGCAATCGTCAGGAAAGGTTTCGTGATGGTTTTCCGTCAGGAATCATCGACTTTCCCTGACAGTTTGTCCCTGACGGGTATCCCTGACGGTAACTATCACGGAATGTCTTCCCTGACGGTTTTAACCACCTTTCCTGACGGTTTGCTCCGTCACGGAAAAAAATTGCTGGGGTAGTGCTTAGTGTTTTAGTATTCAATATTTAGTAGTAATATTGTTTTATTACTATTTAAAAACACTAGGTCATATCCACCATTTGTAGTGTCTGGCTATGACATATACTGTAGAAGATGATGAGATAACCATTTTATTTCACAACAATTAAAATATGATCAAACTGATTTTTCTTTTTCTTTAAGAAGCTCAGCAGACCGATTATGGACGAGCCTGGTTAGACCTCTTAAACACTACCGAAAACGCCCTCTTTGCTAAGCGTTTTGGCTTTACCGAGGGTCAAATTTCAGGTACTCAGCAAAAAGATGCCTTTGCCGAGTATCAAATTTAGCCCTTGTTTGCCGAGGGCCAAAAGGTAGGCACTCGGCAAAGACCTCTTTCAAAATACATTTTAAAGCACTAAATTAACTCAAATGAAAAAGGTTTTTTACTACAAAGTTGTATAACCTTTTAAGATCTACACAATTTATATTGGTCATTTTTTTTATTTGACAACTCGATAGTAATGTTGTTCACAAAATCTATCTCTCTAACAAGTTTTATGAAACTACTAGAGAGATATATAAGATTTGTGAACAATGTTAGAACCATCACGTCGGATGAACAAATGACCAAACATCCAAAATAAAGTTTATAGATCTTGAGAAGTTATGAAATATTATAGTTAAAAACTTTTTCATTTGAGTTCATCTTACCAAGCTAAAACTACATTTGAATTGCAAAAATTCAAAATACGAATTTTTTAAATGACCTCGGATGAAAAAACATCCAAAATAAAGTTTGTAGATCTCGAAAAACTATGAAACTTTGTAGTTTACAACTTTTTCATTTGAGTTCATCTTGTCATACTAAAACTATGTTTGCAAAAAATTAAAATACGAATTTTTTTAAATTACCTCGAATGGAAAAACAACCAAAATAAAGTTTGTGGATCTCAAAAAGTTATAAATTTTGTTGTTGATTTTTTTTCATTTGAGTTAATCTTGCCATGCTAAACCTACGTTTGAGATTCTCAAATTTAAAGTTCAAATTTTGTAAACGATCTTGGATGGAAAAACTTCCTAAATGAAAAGTGTAGATGTCAAAAAGTTATGAAACCTTGTAGTTGACAACTTTTTGATTTAAATTTTTTAGGGCCTCAAAAAAGCAATTTACACTTAGTTTGATATAATATGTGGGGAACTAAAACTGTTTATTGACACATATGATGGTGTAGTGTAATGGTTAAGGTAGAAATCGCGTGAGAGAGGTCTCGAGATCGAATGCTCATCGCCACAAAGTGTGCTAAAATTTAGCTGTGCTTGGTTTCCTTGCACGATAGTACTATACTGTTTCAGCCCTCACTAGAGGTGGTAATAGATCATAGCTTTTATTTCATAATCCAACTTGGTCTTATCTAATTTTAGCTCAAAATTATATAATATTATGACTACAGTGATAGTAATTCTGGAAAACGATTTCAACAAATCTCTCCATTTTTCTCATTACCCCTTCATTTATTTCTCTCCAAATAAAGGTTCATTTCAGATTTAACACGGTTTGTTTGCTCATATAAGCTTGATCCTAAAATTGTATAGCAAGAATAGTTGAGCCTGGGCCCAAACAATTACCGCGTTAAAATTTGAATTGCCTTCGGTCTCATCTACCATGATAAACCTCATGAAGAGCCGACACTACAGGAAACTGAACCTTTGCCAAGTGCCTGCAGATTTGCGGAGTGCCAAATTTCGAGTACTCGGCAAAGAGCCTGTCTGGCTCTCGGCAAAGAGGCTCTTTGCCGAGAGCCAGACACTCGACAAAGATGGCATTCGGCAAATCTCGCCGGGACAAACGGCATCCATGGTTGTTACCTTTGCCGAGTGTCAGCCGTCTGGCACTCGACAAAGAGATACTCTTTGCCGACTGCCGGCCCCGGAACCGATCTTTGTCGAGTGTCGGGGCCGGCACTCGGCAATTTTTTTTGTTTTGATTTTGGCCTCCAAATTTTTTTTGCAGCTTTCACATATCACCATGGTCAACATGTTCAAATTTGACACTTTTTTAAAACTTTTTGTTATATTTTCTGACTTTATTTCATTTTCTTGAATTTTTTGAAAAGACGCTAATTTGAATTGCGGGTGCATCGAATAATGGATTTTGATGATTCAAAAAATATTATTCTTGTTCTTAACTATATATTTAGGCCAAATTCAAAAGCTGACCCAAAGTCTCGATCAACGTGCTCACGGGGCAATGCCTCCAAATTAAGTGCGGGCGGTTTTTTAATTATAAAAAAATGCAAATGAATTCAGAAAATCGTGAAACTTAGCGAGACGTTGTTACATCATATGCATATGCTGTGAAAAGAATTTGAGAAAGTTTCGAGCACGTTATCACGTATGATGCTTACAAACCAGTACATCTCAACATGTGATATCAGATCGGCACGTGGCCCGTGGCCCCTCTTTGCCGAGTGCCAGATCGGCTGGCACTCGGCAAAACCATTCAAAAAATTTAAAAAATATAAACACCCGGCCGCCACACACACGCACACAGCCCGCCCGCCGCCCCGCCGCCCGTCGCCCGTCCCCCGTCCCCGGCTGCCCCCGCCCGCCCCCTGCCCATCCCCACCCGACCGCCCGCCCGCCTGTCACCTGCGGGCGCCGCCGGCTGTCCCCGGCCACCCGCCCGACCGCCCTCCGCCGCCGCCGCCGCCGCCCCTGGCCACGCCCCCCCGCCTCCCGGCCGACCAGCAGAGGAGTGAAGGAGAGGAGGAGGTGGAGGAAGAAGAGAGGAGGAGGAGAGGAGGAAGAGGAGGGGAGAAGAGAGGAGGAGGAGGAGGAGAAGGAGAAGGAGAAGGAAGATGTCGGCTTAGTCCGTCGACCCTCAAGCCGCTTCAGTCGTCCCCGTCATCATCACCGGAGCTTGTTCTCACCATTCTCGTCGCGAAGGTATGCCCTATATAGTTAGTAAGTAGTTAGTAGTTAGTAGTAGTATTAGTAGTAGTTGTTAGTAGTGTTAGTGTTAGTAGTGTTAGTAGTAGTGTTAGTGTTAGTAGTAGTAGTGTTAATGTTAGTAGTAGTTGTACTACTTCAATACTGTCATCTGCATGGAAAGAGAAGTAAAGTACATGACTCGTCTTGGTACTATTGTGGTTGTTGGCCTTCATGACTATGTTTGGTATATATGTGTTTGTAGGCCTTCGTGCCTATATTTTTTTGTAGGTTTTGGGAACCTCCCCATGCAGGGGAGGTTATGCCAAAATTTTTAGTTGACACTAACCAATTGCCTTCTTTGCGGGAAAGGACCTGTGCGAGGGACTTGGCGACCCCGACCGTCTTCGTCGGCCGTGCCGGTCTACCTGCACAGCGTCGCCTAGCCACTGCAGTGACTCGTCACTGCCCCGCTATCCTGTCTACACCGCCACCCTAGGTATAACACATGTACCCGTACGTTGGTCGTACATCTTGTCACCCAGTTAGGCATCTCTCGTTCGAAAGAGATACGAGATTCCAACCGTATCTCTTTCGGATTGTCCACGTATTTTGGACAGCCCGCGGATACGTAGATGAGCTAGTTTCCATGTTCTGCTCCTGTCGGAGTCAGAGTTTCGGCACCACCACCCCATTGTTCTCCGGATACATACTCTCCCTGCCAGGACGTGTATCGGGACAACAACGAGGAGGTGCTACCGAAATTCTGTCTCGGGTAGGAGTAGAACATGGAAACTAACTCATCTACGCATCCTCGGGTGGGATTAGGACCTATCCTTCACCTATTAGATGGTAGGAACGCCGTGTAGATGCAATTGCTGGTTTTATTACTCGCTTACATATGTATATGCCAGAGGATGGATAACCGTGACTAGATGTACACAGGCCACGCAAGTAAGAGCACAAAATGGGTTACAAAGACCAATGCTTTCTTAGAGCATGCATTTGGTCCGGCTGCTAAAGGGTCAAGACGGATGCCGTGTCCCTGCAGCAAATGTGGGAACAAGAAAAGAAAATATAAGAATAATGTGGGAGTAGATCTTTACAAGTACGGATTCATTGAAAACTATACTTGTTGGGTCCACTGTGGTGAAGCCGATCGGATTAGAGAGGAGGTGGTGAGACAACGCCTTGAGTAATATGATGGAGATGCCGGGGTAGCAGACATGATGGGAGACTTTCAAGTGGCACAATTCAGCGAAGGATTGGAGGAGCCAGAGGAAACCGCAAAGGTGTTCTACGACATGATGTCTTCGGCACAGAAGCCCCTTCATGAAAATACAATGGTTTCACAACTGGATGCCATTGGACGCCTAATGGGGTTCAAGTCATAGTATAGCTTGAGTCGAGACGCCTTCGATGGCATGTTGGCAATTTTGGGCACCCTGTTGTCGGAGGGTCACATGCTGCCGAAGAACACGTACGAGTCACAAAAACTTCTTCGTGCACTTAAGATGTCGTATGAGCAGATCCATGCTTGTCCAAAAGGGTGCGTCCTATTTAGGAAAGATCACGAGAAAGCAACACACTGTCCAAAGTGCAAAGCCTCTAGGTATGTGGAGGTAGACCATGGAGATGGCAAGAAGGAACAACTTAATATCCCCAAGATGGTCCTACGGTACCTTCCTTTCATACCTAGGATCCAACGACTGTAACAGAGGACTCTGCGAAACAGATGACATGGGAATGGCAAAAGATACAATCCTGACAAGATGGTACACCCATCGGATGGTAAAGCATGGAAGCACTTCGATGCCATGCATCCTGGCAAAGCTATGGAGGCTCGGAATGTATGTGTGGCACTGGCAATAGATGGGTTCAACCCGTATGGAATGATGGCGGCCCCGTACACTTGTTGGCCTGTGTTCATGATCCCCATCAATCTTCCTCCCGGCGTTATGTTTGACCCTAAGAACGTATTCTTGTCGCTGATAATTCCTGGACACCCGGGGACACAATATGGGTGTGTTCATGGAGACTTTGTTGGATGAATTGTTCGAAGCTTGGGAAAACCCGGTACTAACATATGACTGAGCAACAATGAAGAACTTCAAAATGCATGTGTGGTACCAGTACTCCCTGCATGACTTCCTGGCGTATGGCTTATTTAGCGCTTGGTGTGTTCACGGGAAGTTCCCATGCCCAATATGCAAGGCAACTGTGAAGTTCACTTGGTTGAAGAAGGGAGGCAAGTATTCTTCATTCGACCAGCATTGTCAATTCTTGCCTCTTGACCATCCATTCAGACGTGACATCAAGCACTTCAGAAAAGGTGTTCAAGTCACCAACCTCATTCCTCAGTTCAAGAGCGGTTCCGAGGTCCGTGCCGATATAGAGGCTCTGAAGTTTGATAAAGACAACGGTCATTTTTTGGGTACAGAGAGGAACACATGTGGACCCATATATCGGGCTTGACTAGACTCCCCCTATTTCAATGACCTTCTTTGTCCGCACTACATCGATGTAATGCACATAGAAAAGAATATTGCCGAGGCACTCTTTGCAACACTCATGGACACAGAAAAGTCAAAGGACAACATTAAGGCTAGACTGGACCTGCAAGAGATGTGCGATAGACCAAAGCTAGTGAGGAAGGCTCCAGGTGCCGACAAGAAAGTACTACAGTGGATCCAGGCGTTAAGGTTCCCTGATGGGTATGCGGCGAATCTTAGGAGGGGGGGGTGAACTTGTCTACTATGCGAGTGTTAGGGATGAAGAGTCATGACTACCGCATATGGATCGAGCGGCTCCTTCCTGCGATGACCCGGGGATACCTCCCCGAGCCTGTGTGGCTCGTGCTGGCAGAGTAGAGCTATTTCTTTCGCCAACTTTGTGCCTAGGAGCTATCTCATGACGTGATTACTGACCTAGAGGAAGTGGCACCTTAGTTGATCTGCAAGTTGAAGATGATCTTTCCACCAGGCTTCTTCCTGCCGATGCAGCATCTGATTTTGCACCTACCGTACGAGGCACGGATGGAGGGCCCGTGCAGTGCCATTGGTGCTTTCCAGTCGAGAGATGTCTCCTTGGTGAGCATTATCTCCCATGGGCGTGTCAAGAAAACGATAATCTTATGGGTCGGTACCTTATGCAGTTAGTATCGCCGCACGGTAAAGCGTTGTCACACCCCAATTTTAAGAAAAAATTGGAGCACAATATATGTATGTCAGGATCAATTTTCATACATATATCGACATCATAGTAAATATCAAAACAATGCTTTATTAATAATATCGAACTTTATTACAAAAATGACCCTCGGGTCCAAAAGAAAAGTACAGACTCTCAGTCTAACTCTAATGTAGACTCGCGGAAACTGGACGCCATCTCCACAGGAAGGTCGACCGGGGGTTGCGCCATCCTAGTGCAAGTCGTCTGGATCGTATCCACCGTCTTCTGGGTACAAGTTGTCAGAGTCGTATCCGCCATCTTCTTGGTACTCCTGCTCCGTGTCGTAGACTCCAACGTCTGGGTGGGGTAGCAGGGGGTTCAAAGAGGAAGGGTGAGTACATCGAAATGTACTCCGCAAGTGTAGGAAATATATGCTTATGAGGCTAATAACAAAGGTAGGCTGACTTTATTTGACTCAAGCGCCTAAAGCAACACATCCTATTAAATCCTATTTCCTATGCACCTATTTACTAGGTTATAACCACAGTCTCCAACAGAACAGTAACCACACTCGGAGTCGCATCGAGCAAACCACACTCGGAGTCACACCGAGCAACCAACAGTTGGAGTCCACCAAGCAACCACACTTGGAGTCACACCAAGCGAACCCACACCTGAAGTCCATCAGGCAAACCACACCTGAAGTCCATCAGGCCACCCACAAGGCCGACTCGAAGAGTCCCCCTATGCGTATTAGTTCCATATGTCATGACATAGAAAGCTACCTTCCGTAATAACACCAGGTCTGCGCCCGAGCCTGGGAATCACTCCCATACCAAGCAGTAACCCACGTAGAAGAAGCCTCTGTACCCATGTCATATGGGGCTAATGGCCACATAAGGCTTCCCTAACGAACCAGAACCAAACCACCAACTAATCTTGAAGAAGTCCAAGTCGCTCGTGACCGTGAGCACAACTGATATATCAGTTTTACACTCTGCAGAGGTTGCACATCGTTACCCATAAGTCATGCGTTCCCCATCACGCTAAACACTACCAAGGTGCACAGCGGGGTCGCACTACAAGGCCTTTACAAAGCCCCTCCAAGCCTGTGTTACACGTACTCTAAGGTTTCATCCCGTACATAAGTCAATGACCCCAGGGACCCCCTCTTGAGCCACTAAACAAACCCCGCGTAGCATAACTTGGAGGAAACTAATTAATTAGCCAGGTTCGTCCCATTCCAAACCTCATGGTTGCGCTGTTAAGCCGGGTTATAGGCTTCGAGAACCGGGTCCTAGGGATCCAGGCAGGATAATCTAGCACAAGCCCAGAACTAAAAACCAAATGCAGCTGCCGAGTCCCACGACACAAAAACCACCACACGGTCCATCCTGCCGGATATGCCTACTCACCATACTACAGCATTACCAACCCACATGTTCCATAGATCATTAATCAAGATTAATTATAGTTGACCACCAACCCATCCCAAGATAGCAGGGCTAAGCATGACTTCTACCCAACACATCCCAAACCAGGTGTCAAGGAAAATGTAATCAAGTGCTAGTAAACCATATCATGGGATTCAATTTAACACTGCATGCAGCTACTGGATCTAACTACTCTAATCAAAATAAAATAAATATGGGAGTGTCGACGGAATATAGTCGATAGCCCACCTAGGGGTATGCTCGAGGTGGTAAATTAGCATGGAAGGCGCGTGGAACGACGATCCAGACGTGACACAGAGACGAAACTAGATGAACACGAGGGTTTATCCAGGTTCGGGCCGCCGAGTTCAGCGTAATACCCTACGTCCTGCGTCGAGTTGTCTACTCTATATATTGATGAACGTGTTTCTGAGAGGGGGTCCCTGCTCGCCTTATATAGCCATGGGGAGCAGGGTTACAGATCCTAATAGATCGGATCTCATGATGGAATAAGGAAACCTAGTCGATTACAATCCCGTGTCGTGGAGAACACGATACTTTTCCTAACCGACTACGCTTCCTTGTCTATGAAGACTTCCACGCCGTCATCCATCCAGCTGGGCCGCCTGCCCGACCAGCTGGGCCTTGACACCGCGGTCCTTCACATCGAGTTGGGTCAGACTTCACGAAGCAGCCCAAGTCTAGCCGTGAGGACACCTGGGTCTATATCCCCACAGCTAGTCCCCGAGCACATTGAATCTTAAAGCGGTGAAAGAAGCCTTGACTAAAATCTTGAAATAACTTTATCCAAATTTTTTAATCTGATCTCCGATCAGGTTATATTGTGCTGACCGTCGTTTTATGAGCCCGCAAGATACGATGTGCTCTTAAAAAAGAAAAAAACAACTTCTGAAAGTCTGGTGAAGTGTGCCCACTTTATGGTTACATAACAGCAGCACCTCCTCTGCATACTCACCGACCAGGTGAAGTGTGCCCACTTAGTCCCCGAGCTTGATAACAGATGACTCCGTCATGTGTTGCCAAGGTCAGAAAATAAATCATATCAACAAAATATACATGCGCGACCGAGCGCCATGTATACACGGTAGTCCCCGAGCTTGGGAATAGATGACTCCGTCATGTGATGCCAAGGTCAGAAAATAAATCATATCAACAAAATATACATGCACGACCGAGCGCCATGTATACACGGTAGTCCCCGAGCTTGGCAATAGATGACTCCGTCATGTGATGCCAAGGTCAGAAAATAAACTGTGAATACATGAAGGAATAACCACACCATTCAAAATCGTCCACCGTGTACTGCAATATTCAATTGCCTTTACCCTGTTGAACTCGTGACACAAGTTGTCAGCCTTCTAGCGCTCTGCACGACTGCAAGTTTTGTCGTTTTGCCTGGGGAATCGAATCTATCGCCAGTATCGGTCTTCACATGTGACACAGTACGTTGGTTGAATTATTGATCCTGCAGTTACTTATATTCGTAGACCATGTCTATGAACCGGAAGAAAACGCCTATAAATACCCTGTTGCACAAACAAAGGGCTCACACCTTCATCCCCATATGTTCTCCCTTAGTCTTATTATAGGATCTGTGATAAAGATGACCATATCTTCGAGTATCTTGTTTTTGTAAGGTGAATGAAGTGCCCAGAAGAACTCTTGTGAGGGGATCATCCGTTAGGATGATTTCCGAATAGTCGCTAGCAGAGGGATACAGAGGTGCGCCTAGAAGAAATCTTGTGACCACCACTCGAAGACAACCTTGAAGTCACAGGTTGTCAAAAGGGCGGCGAGGGTGATGGTCTTGCCCGTGGTTCCTGGAGCATTGGGGCAGTGCCTGAGGCCTACCTTGGGACGAACTGAAAAGGCTCATGTGTCTACCCAAGGTTTCGAATCTGCTTTGCTGCGTCTTATTGTACCTAAATCCTGATGTACTCCGTACTTAGATTGAACTGCTGTGTATTAGGTTACTTGCGTTTAATGTAAGCTTTTGTAGCTGATGATGAAATGCCAGTGCTGTTCTGCCACATATATTTCAACAACTGGTCATCTGGCCAGTCCCCGAGTTTTGTTGAAAGAATTGATGAAGACACCGACCAGTCCCCAGTTTAACTGGAGGAACTGGTCGTGAAACCACCGCGGCTCTGCCACATGTGTGCCTGAACTGGTCATCTGACCAGTCCCCAGCTTTGCTGAGAAGGCTGGCATAGTAGCCGACCAGTCCCCAGTTTGACTGGAGGAGCTGGTCGTGGAGCCAACGCGGCTCTGCCACGTGTGTGCCTGTAACTGGTCATCTGACCAGTCCCCAGCTTTGCTGAGAAGGCTGGTGTAGTAGCCGACCAGTCCCCAGTTTGACTAGAGGAGCTGGTCGTGAAGCCAACGCGGCTCTGCCACGTGTGTGCCTGTAACTGGTCATCTGACCAGTCCCCAGCTTTGCTGAGAAGGCTGGCGTAGTAGCCGACCAGTCCCCAGTTTGACTAGAGGAGCTGGTCGTGAAGCCAACGCGGCTCTGCCACGTGTGTGCCTGTAACTGGTCATCTGACCAGTCCCCAGCTTTGTTGAGAAGGCTGGCGTAGTAGCCGACCAGTCCCCAGTTTGACTGGAGGAGCTGGTCGTGAAGCCAACGCAGCTCTGCCACGTGTGTGCCTGTAACTGGTCATCTGACCAGTCCCCAGCTTTGCTGAGAAGGCTGGCATAGTAGTCGACCAGTCCCCAGTTTGACTGGAGGAGCTGGTCGTGAAGCCAATGTGGCTCGGCCACGTGTGTGCCTGTAACTGGTCATCTGACCAGTCCCCAGCTTTGCTGAGAAGGCTGGCATAGTAGCCGACCAGTCCCCAGTTTGACTGGAGGAGCTGGTCGTGAAGCCAACGCGGCTCTGCCACGTGTGTGCCTGTAACTGGTCATCTGACCAGTCCCCAGCTTTGCTGAGAAGGCTGGCGTAGTAGCCGACCAGTCCCCAGTTTGACTGGAGGAGCTGGTCGTGAAGCCAACGCGGTTCGGCCACGTGTGTGCCTGTAACTGGTCATCTGACCAGTCCCTAGCTTTGCTGAGAAGGCTGGCGTAGTAGCCGACCAGTCCCCAGTTTGACTGGAGGAGCTGGTCGTGAAGCCAACACGGCTCGGCCACGTGTGTGCCTGTAACTGGTCATCTGACCAGTTCCCAGCTTTGCTGAGAAGGCTGGCGTAGTAGCCGACCAGTCCCCAGTTTGACTGGAGGAGCTGGTCGTGAAGCCAACGCGGCTCTGCCACGTGTGTGCCTGTAACTGGTCATCCGACCAGTCCCCAGCTTTGTTGAGAACGCTGACGTAGTAGCCAACCAGTCCCCAGTTTGACTGGAGGAGCTGGTCGTGAAGCCGACGCGGTTCGGCCACGTGTGTGCCTGTAACTGGTCATCTGACCAGTCCCCAACTTTGCTGAGAAGGCTGACGGCTAATTTGTTGAAAAGAAAATGAATTTGGCTTATTCAGATAACGGGCTTGACTGTTGGGCCAGCAAGGCGGGCCGTAATAGCTATGTTAGCATAAAAAAGGAGGCCCTTTTTAGGGTAAAACCCGAAAGGTCGCACGGCAGAATATAAAGGCGCGCGCCGCCGAGTCAAAGTTTACCCGAACCGTTGCCATCCCCATTTTCTCGCTCTCCGGCGAGCTGAGTACTGTAGCCCTAGATCCGAAAACACTCAATCGTCGACAACTCCTTCACTTTTCCGGCGGAATCAATGGCGCCGAGGGCGAAGAAGGCTGCGGCGGCGGCGGCTTTGCGATTGGATCAAGAATGGGCGCCATCGAGGAGCACCGAAGAGAGCATTGACCGCCTCGTCGCCGGCGGTCTGCTGCCGGACAAGGTCACCGGGGGATGGAGAGCACCCGCCGGTGAGCGCTACCCCCAACCTAATGCCGGCGAGCTCGTCGTCTTTGAGGATTATTTTGTTATGGGATTCGGGCTGCCGTGCCATACTTTTTTGCGGTGTCTTCTTGACTTCTAGGGAATTGGTCTGTGCAATCTTGGACCAAATTCCATTCTGCCAGTCTTAGTTTTTATCCACTTATGTGAGGCTTATCTTGGGATTCATCCACACTTCAATTTGTTCCGTCATTTTTTCCAATTGAAGAAGAACAGCCGTGGATCCTGCATTGCGGGGAGCGTGTATATTCTGTTGCGGGAGGGAATGGCATCAGAATATGTCACCGTGCCTCTTCAGAGCAATGTTAGCGGCTGGACAGAGAAGTGGTTCTATATGACCCAGTGCCAGACTCCGCCTGTGAGCTGTGATGTAGGGAGATTAGTTGAGTCAAACTGGACCTGGTCAGCGAAGCCGTCGTCAGGCGACATGGAGCAGGTTCGGGAGATTCTCAGTCTGCTGAAAGGGATCACTGCCGATGGGATCCAAATCACGGCAAACTTTATGCATCGTCGGGTGCAGCCATGCAAAGATAGGGTGCACCCTGGCTTCGAGTATGCAGGTCGGCTTGATGCGACTCGTGAACACGCCGAGGACTTAGACAGAGATGAACTTGAGAGGCGTGTTCATGTAGTGCTTCAATTTGGCGAGTGGAAGAAGCCAAAGAATATTACACAGCCGTTTAGCCTGGCGAATCCTATCAGGGATGTAAGTTTTTCTTCAGAACTTGTTGTACTGGGTATACTCAGTCATAGTTTAGTGACACTTGTTTTCATTGGTTTATAGGACCGCTCCATTGTGTATGTTTCGAGCGTCCCAACGGCCGAGTGGCCTGGAAGTGCAGACAAAGGTGGTCCGACCAGCCATCTGCCGCGCCCTCAGCCTGATGAACCAGCGACTGGGGCGACGAAGAAAGGCAAGGGAGCTGCGGACGAGGCGGACCCGTCGGCAGCGAGAGCCGCGGGTAAGCGCGTGGCTCCTGGTCGGAGAGCAGCCACGGGGTCGACAGCGCGAGCCGAGGGTCCCGTGAGGATACCAGGCGGGGCGGCCTCCAACACGACCAGCTCCGTTCGCGTCTGGGATGACGACGACGACGAGCAGGCACCGGCGCCCAAACAAGTCCGAGTTGAGGAACCGGCTAGGGATGCTCAGCCCTCACGAAAGCCAAGGAAGCTGAGGCTGAGAGGCGGACTCCGCGTCAGCGACCTGTAAGCATCTTACTGTCTCCATCATCGGTGTGTGACGCACCCAAATGATCTTATGTGACCTTTTGCCTGTCGTAGCAATCCTGTAGCAGAGGTTGAGACCGCGGGTGGTGATGGGGCTCCCGAACCGACCAGTACTCTGGACACGGAACCCGTACAGCTGCCGGAAGAAGTACCGGGAGCTGGAGGGTTGGATGTTGGTCGGGAGCCAGCTGCAGCTGGTCGGGGGGCCGGTTCGGGAAGCAGGGAGAACCCCGACGCTGAAACGAGCGGTGGTCGGGGGTCAGCTGGCTCTGCTCAAGCGCCCCCGGATGCTCCACTTCCTCCTCCGGAGGTGAGCGTGCAAAACGCGGTTGGCCATGCTTCGGACCCCTCGCCGGATGAAGAGGTGCCCGAGGCGCCCGAAGTTGAGGTGCCCGAAGCGCCTGAAGAAGAATTGATTGAGATTACGCGGCCCCCGAAATCTCCAGATCGGGTGGTCAGGGTGGTGCGCCAGCGAGCCGGTGAGTGGGTGTTCCATGAAGAGAATACCGACAACCGCCCGATGAAAAATTTTGATTGGATGCTTGAGCAGCTCCATAAATATGCTCAGGTGATTCCATTGTAAGTTTTTAATGCTTGTAGAGGTAACCGGCGTGAATTGAAGTGTCTGATGCTTGTGTGAACTTGCAGGGGATATCTGACCTGTCAGAGGAGCGGCGAAAATGCTTTGAATCCGTGGGTCCCTTGCTCGATGCCAAGGTGAAGCTCGAAGAAGCATGCTCACGGTATCGAGCAGACTTGGACACTTCTCGGCAGGCCGAGGTCGGGTTGCGCGAAACTGTTGAAAAACAGGCGTCCGAGCTTGCACAGCTTCATCTTGAAAACCAGGGTAAGGAGCAGCGAGACCTTTCCCCCTTTTTTTACTTTTGATTGTTCGACGCATAACAAGTGTTGTTGGGAATAGAGCTGTCTTCGCAAGTTGCCGTGGCGAAGCTCAAAGCGCAGGATGGCGAGGCTGCAGCCGCTCAGGAGAAAGCGCGGGCAGATGAGCTAGAGGAGTTCCAAGGTAGCTGCTGATATCCTTGAATTCAGTATATGTTTCTTTCCTGGTCGGCTGTAACATGTTATTGCTGGTTTGGTTGCAGAGCGGCACCGTTCTTGGCAAAACCAAATCGCGTTGGTTTGTCAAGTTGGGAGCGAAAAAGCTGTGTTTCGCCCTGCTCGATTTAGGCTCCCGAGGAGGGCTAAACGTGACAGAACGACCCGACGGAGCGGAAGTATTGACCAGACCGGTTTGAAGCTGTGCGTGTCTTTTGGCACGAGCCGGTCGTCGAGGTTGCTGCCACTCTCCTTCATTAAGAGCAAGCTGAGGCGAACGATCTCCGATCGAATCTGCCAAATCAAGGGTTTCGGCAATGCCTGCCGTGACCCGATCGATAGATTCGATCAGGTCGGAGTTGTCAAGGCGCCATCCTCGGTAACGGGGAAGCGCTGTCCTGCTCGGGGGCTCCGATCTTGACGTCGGTGCTCCTGGTGGCAGAAGTGCTTGGGGTGCCTCCATGCTTCCGACTACTGGGCTACCTCCGGTAACCCATGAAAGAGACCCGACGGTGATTGTCAGGCCCGCCGAAAGATCCATGGAAGCCGGAAAAGAAATCGCCTGAGTCGTCATGACGTCCGCACACACACTCCCAACGGTGGGCGCCAGCTGTCGACGGAATATAGTCGATAGCCCACCTAGGGGTATGCCCGAGGTGGTAGATTAGCGGGGAAGGCGCGTGGAACGACGATCCAGACGTGACACAGAGACGAAACTAGATGAACACGAGGGTTTATCCAGGGTCGGGCCGCCGAGTTCAGCGTAATACCCTACGTCCTGCGTCAAGTTGTCTACTCTGTATATTGATGAACGTGTTTCTGAGAGGGGGTCCCTGCTCGCCTTATATAGCCATGGGGAGCAGGGTTACAGATCCTAATAGATCGGATCTCATGATGGAATAAGGAAACCTAGTCGATTACAATCCCGTGTCGTAGAGAACATGATACTTTTCCTAACCGACTACGCTTCCTTGTCTGTGAAGACTTCCACGCCGTCATCCATCCAGCTGGGCCGCCTGTCCGACCAGCTGGGCCTTGACACCGCGGTCCTTCACATCGAGTTGGGCCGGACTTCACGAAGTAGCCCAAGTCTAGCCGTGAGGACACCTGGGTCTATATCCCCACAGGGAGCAAGATGTTCAAGGACACTTGCCTTCGGGCTGGGTCGAATCAACAAAGGCATAGTCTTGATCTGGAGGTTCCACGTAGCTCGCACTCACTAGATCAAACATCAATACATGCCCCAAACAAAGCAATATAAGAAACAGTACATCAACAGTAGTAAAATGGTATATGAACTGATCTACTGCATAGAGCTCGACGAGATGAATTTAACGCAACTTGAATGGGTCAAATCGGAGTTAAAATGAACAAGTTATGGGCATTTGAATCTGAGTGGCAATTCTGTAAATAAACTAAAGTCATTTTCGTATTTAAAACAAATAAAAACAGTAAATAAAAGGCGGTGGGACCAGGCCTCATTTATCCGGAAACGTCAGGGGTCTAGAACGATAAAAACGCAGACTCAGTGCTCAGTGCAACTGGACTGCAGGTTTATTAGCAAAGAAGTGAAGGGGCTAGGTGCAAAAGAGCTGTTGCAGACCGAGTGGACCGCGTCGTTGCTAGCATGGCCGCCACGTGGCTGACAGGTGGCGACAGATGGCGCTGACAGGGCGCTGACGGGGCTGGCAAACAGGTAGAGGACCGTGCCTCATTTAGATGAAACAATAGGGTCTAGGATGAAAGAATATCAAGACTCAGTGTACAGTTCATGTGGAGTGGGGGTTTATTCTAAGAAACATTAAGGGCTTATATGCAAATATGCTAACGAGCTGCGCTGGCGCTGGCGCTGGCGGACACGCGGCACACCGCGATTGGCGCGGTGCACCACGCGTGGCATGGACGCGCTGACGCGGTGAAGAGGTGCCCGGTCCACAGGCCCGTAGACATGGTCTATACCGCTTCGCGGTGGGATCTTATCTCGGCCGTCGGTGCGAGATCGGAGGGCGCAAGAGAGGGGAGGGGAGCTGCCCACCGGCCGGCGCCAAATAACATGGCGGCGCGGACTCAGTCCGCGGCGGCGCCATGGCCACTGCGCGCGGCTGTGCATGGAAATGGGGCTAGGGGGCAGTAGAGTTGACGGGGGTGGTCGGGGTCGAAAGAGGAGCTCACCCTGGGTACGACACGGTTCAGGGCCTGGAGAGGGAGTACTGGCGGCGATGGCGGACGACGGAGCTCTGCACAGCGGTGGCGTCGGGGATCTGCTGAGAACATATATGATGAATGATTGACATTGGTAAGGAAGGTTTGAGGCTTTTACCCGGTTTAGTCCATATCTCGCTATGCGCTTAATGTGTATGACTAACCGGTGGTGTGAGTTGTGTGGTGTTTCTGTGTTGGTGTGTGTGTGCGACATGTGTCTCTTGGCTGTGTTGATGTGCAGGTGTGGAGCTCGGATACAGTGGTCTATGGCGAGGTGAAGGTCAAGTAGAGACGTGCCGTGCCGACAGACTAGAAGTGGTGAAGGATGGGCGTGCCGTGCGGCGGACGTGCCATGCCGATGTACCAGACCGGTGAAGGGCGGACGTGAGGCTTGGACTGACGGACCAGAGGGCCAGAGGACCAGCTGTGGTAGCTGGCACGTGGCATCGGCGAGCGAGAGCACATGGGGATGTGTGGTGCATCGGCCAAGTCGGGAGGAAGGCGCTGGAGTCGTGTCACTTGCGGGAGGTCGGACACGGGCTTGCGTGCTCCAAGTGCCGTCGGCCAAGTCAAGAAGGAAGGCGAAGGCGTTGTGCCCGGCGTGGAGGCTGGACATGCATCGGCATCGGTGCCGGTGGTCGGGGTGTGAGAACCACATCCCGTCTTCGGTACGGGTTCGGTAGCTGAGCCTCAAAAAGCTACAATCAACGGTTTCTGAGTTTGGGCCTCAAAACTCGGGATGGACGGTTTCCAGGTTTGGGCCTCAAAACCTAGGCGTGCGGGTTTCCGAGTTTGGGCCTCAAAACTCGGGGTGGACGGTTTCCCGGTTTGGGCCTCAAAACCGGGGGTTGGTCCGAAAGGACGGTCGACGCGTCGCGGCACCGAGAGGCTTGCGTTGCGGCGAAGCTATCGGTGAGAAGGCGTGGCGGTCAACGGTGGCGGCACGTGGCGGCATCAGGAAGGTCGCGTCGAGGCGAAGCTACCGGATGTGCGAGCGTGGCCGTCGGATCGAAACTGTCAAGTCTGGACGGTTTTACTCCTGGGGGGTATTTGGGTTGAGTGCTTAATGTAAGGGCGTTTTGGTCTTCGGACGTGCGCCTATATATATGAAGGGGGCTGCTAGGGCAGCCGTATCCTTGGGAGGTCTTGGTGGTGTCTCTCTCATTTTGTTCCTGTGAGAGTAGGCTTAGGGTTAGGGAGAGTTGGCTCTTGTTCTTGAGCTTTTTGCCATCCGAGCTTTGTGTTGCTAGGATTGGCTTGTAGCCCTACACCAAGTGATTAATCAAATATCCATTCCTCTGAATCCAAGGATCAAATTCGTGGTTGAATTCGCGTTTTGAATTTGTTCTTCGCGTTCTTCTTTTCTCCACGATTTTCCCCTCTCCCGATCTCCCTCTACGCTGCGTCTTTTGCGATTCCGTTTGAAACAACTTGTTCTTTGATGTGAGGAGAACATCTCCACCGAATGAATTCTTTCCTACCCTCACGAACAAGTAGATCGAGCCGAAATCATTTTCGTTCTTTGTTCTTCCCCTTTTCTAGTGTTCTTCGGATTTCTCATGGTTGAGTTGGGTTGAAGCGATGATATCCTAGGATTAGCTTCCCAACACATAGAAGAACACTTGGGAGAAGTTTGGTTGCAGCCCCATTCGATTTGGTGAAGATCCAATCGATTTTGGTTTTGTCCCGTGCAGTTTTTGCACGTTCTGGGAGGTCGCGGACAGTTCGCCGTGGGAGGCTCGGACAGTCCGCCGTAGCCGCGGACAGTCCGCCATCAAGGCCGCGGACAGTCTGGGCATCGGGGCTTCAGCCGAGCAGTGGCTGTTGGCCTCGGGCTTTTTCCCTTCGGGTGGCCGGCGGACAGTCCGCCAGTATAGGGCGCGGACAGTCCGGGCCCAAGCAGGGACGTTTCAGCAGCTTTGCTGTTTTGCTGCGTTGGCCGGCAGACAGTCCGGGGTCCCAGGCGTGGACAGTCCGCCCTTGACCGGACAGTCCGGCACCAGCAGCCCGGACAGTCCGGGATCCTGCTGAGAGCTGACTTTTAGTGCGTTTGCTCTCCCGGCTTTTCTGTCTTGTCTCCAGACTTCTCGTTTGCTCCTAGAGTTTACCTAGGAACCTCTCTAGGTATCTTTGCTACTAGTTAGCATCGGTATTTGGAGGAATCCCAACGTAGCTCTCTATCTACGTTTGGGAGTGGTCTTTTAGGCACGAACTTGACTCGGGGTTTTGGGAGATTTGGTTCGCTCCCCTGAGTGGTGCCTCGCTGTGATCCTAGGGATCATCCACCCTCTTTCTGAGGGTCGTGGGCATCACGTTTAAGTCCGAAGCTTTCGGGGTTGATTTTATTGGGACAGTGGCAACAAGTTTCCGAAAGGAAATTTTGAAGCTCCCATTCAACCCCCCTCTGGTCGTCTTGCTATAGCATCTTCGGTCCTTCAATTGGTATCGGAGCCAGTTAAGGATCTCTCTACCTTAACTGGTTCCAGATCCGCGAAGGCAACCTTTTGAGAGTGGTTTGGCTTCCGACGTGGTTTGCCGAGGTGTTAAGCTTTTGTCTTGCTAACACTAACGGTGCTTTTGCAAATGGCACCAAGCTCTTCTCCCGGTGTGTCTTTGTCCTTAGGTTTGAGTCTTGGACATGCGACCGAGGACGACACTTTGGCAAGAAGGAGGAGTACTATTCATGAGGCGGAACGCGAGGTGGATGCTTTGCTGGGCTTCCTAGGAGATGATGAGCATTCGACGGAGGATCACATACGCGAACTTGGCAAAGCCAAGAAAGGTATTCTTGCTGCTTGTCTTGGGACTTTATCCCAACAATTTGAAGCTTGTTGTGATGATAACCTGAGATATGATGAGCTTTGTGATACATTGCATAGAAAGATCAAGAAATTGAAATGCTCTATCTCTAGGTTAAAATGTGGTCTTTTTCATTGGAAGTCTAGTGCATCTTTACCTTGCACCTCTTGTAGTGATGTTGACACTCACTAATGCTCATAATTAACCATCAACTATTGCATGAAATGACACTAAATGAATCAGAAAGCATAGTTATAGGGTTTGAAACTAACAAGTTCCACGAGTTTTGGTGCTCTCACTTGTTTTGTAGGACATCCATGTTTTTACCATATAAAAGTATCTCAAGTGATGAATTGGAGTACACCATTGCGAAGAGCTCGTCAAGACGATCGAAACGGACATATCATTTGCTATAATTGGAGTCCCAGATGAAAAGATATTAATTTCGCGATGAAATCTGCAAAAGAAGGATCTAGAAGACACCAGAAGACACCATGAGGCGGGCCACCACGTGGGCCCACTGGGCCAGACCGACCGGTCCCACATGGGAGACCGACCGGCCGACCACGGAGGCCTTTCGCTTCCGTCTTCTGCAAGCTTCCTCCACCGAACCCTAGGACTCATCTCCACCGTCCCTGAAGTCGGTTTGATCGAACGGCTGCGGTTGATCCCTCAGGGCTATATAAGCAGCCCCAGACCCCCCTCTCCAGGCATCTCCCTCTTCATTATTCATCTCCACATCAGAAACTAGGGTTCCAATGTAGAAGTAGAGGTCCCTCTAGATGAATCTCTTCTAGTTCATCTAGTTGTAATCAAGAGCCAGCTTTCAAGTAGAAGACTAGATACCCCTCAATTAGGATTAGAACCTAGTCTTATACTAGAACTAGAAGAGAGAGAGAGGAAGAGATCAAGAGGAAGCTCCGGCCTGTCGAATCAACTTCTTCATCTTGTACCTGTGGATTCAAGTTCATCATCGACTTGCTTCAACGATTATTTCGGTAATCGACATCTATATTTAAGTTTGAGCTATTGTTCTTATTATTCTTAAGGTTTGTGACTCTTTTGAGTGCTTTAATTCTAGATGCGCTAGAGTTAGAGTAGTTGGATAGTGTAAGCGTGGTGCTTAGACTTGATAGCTCATCATAAATGCCTCCTATAACGCCGGTAACAGTGGTAGTTCGCAAGGGTGACTCTTATAGCCTTGTTGATTCTTCTATAGTCCACTACCCGTGTGTAGGCCCGGTAGGATTATATATTTGCATAAAAGAATCATACTCTGTTTGTGACCTTTTATGGCAACTTCCCCATGAAGAATAATAAACATATCACTCTTAAGTTGGATTTAGATAACCTTAGTGATCCCCTCTGTGCTTCTAGATTCTCCGTCCTTGTTAGCCACTCAGGGGTTATACACTTGAGACTCACTGCTATCTGTTCCTTTGGGTTTGATATTAAAACTGGGTTACATCCGGTGAAGTGCTACATCGATAGATCTTATCTGTGCGCTTGCGGATAAAGTAGAGTGTGCATTAATTTATACCAACAAGCATTTATGGCGCCGTTGCCGGGGAACGGTAGATCATTTCACGTCTTAAGTATAACCTTGTAATCATACTTTTATCTTTTCCTTTTTTATCCCAGTCTTTTCATTATTTTTGTTTTCATTCTTATGAATGTTATTTTTGAATTCCACTCTTATCTATCACTACCCCATGAGCATGCTATAACCAGTAGAATCCTTATACCCCATCATAATACCTGGTTATTAGCTATGCCTACCTTTTTGCTGCACTATCCTTGTAATGAGCATAGAAATATAATTATGAAAACATTCCTTCGGGTATTCTTGTCACTAACCTTCCCAGGTCTGGAGCAGAAAAGAACGAAGGAACAAGCAAACACAAGGTATGTCCAACCAATCATAATGTAACATTGAATTACATTCATCCAATCTTGATCTTTGCAAAATCCAAGTTTGGGGAACAGACTTTCTAAGAACATCTCTTGCCATGTTGCTATATTGGTTGTCCCTATCTTTAAAATATGCTCATCATGCTCTTTCATCACCATCTGAATAAATGCTTTCATGTTACCTTTATTTGCTATAGTATATGTTTAGGTTTGAAGTACTTTCATACATCTCTTAAATGAAGCATGGTGCCTAGTTTAGGAGTGCGTGATCTTGCTTTCGAAGGCCTTTTAAGCTTAGGTTAGAATGCCCTCTTAAATCAAATTAGACGTGGTGTCTAGGTTGGTTTTTGAGCCGACAGTATGCTATAGTGGATATTGGATATTTTGTTGGACTAACCCCTGTAGGAAACTTTCAATATCAATTTGGGAAAGTCCGGAGATGAACTCACACTGGAGATGAAGAGACACATGAACTTCAACAAATTTGCACAATGAAGACTCAGCTCATTCATCATGGATGAAAGAACTGTGAGTATCAAAGTTTATTATTTTGTCTTCTACTGCAAGTTATCTTTTGACTTGAATCATGTTAAAGTACAGCCAACACATAAAATACTAGTCTATGCTAAAACAATCCTAAAAACATCTTTTTATAGATGCAAAATACATAAGTTATGGATTATAACCCATGCTTCAAATTCTTGCAATCCTTCGGGTATATATCCACTAACATTATGCAGGAGAGAGATTTTGTTTATCCATGGTTTGGTCTAAACATTGAAGATCCAAACCCAAACCATAGACACACAAACCTACTCTCAGAACACAAATGGTGCTAGCCTAGCTTTGAGTCTTGCTTGGACGCTGATGACAAACAGGAAGCAACTTACCTCATATGAGACAACCTATGCCTGCAACCATCAGAGTCCAAGACATCAAGACAAGAAGTGAGAAGTTATCCTCTTTTCTAATCAAGAGCTAGCTTGGGAGACAAGATGGTACCACTACAACAATAGCAAGATCTACAAGTCAAACACATGAACATGTTGTTGGGAGTCCATCTACATCACAAGCCAGCCTGGGAGAGACCATTCCATTGTCTAGATGTGTTTCATAATCAAAGGGAGGAAGGAGAAACCCAACTTCAAACATATTGATCTACTACTCACCACCTTGATCAATACAAACCACTAGATCTTGTCCCAGTCAAGAAGAAGAATATGATCCACCACTCATTCTTGGAAGATCGTTCTTGAACACCATCAATGTTATCATCTATGTCGGACCTGGAGAAGTCAACTCTTGGATCTTTTGCTGATTTTTCAACAACTATATCACTTATGAGCAGCCAAAGAGAACCAAGAGAAGACATTGAAGGGAGAACCAACTACCAAGAATTGGGGAGGGCATCATGAAGGATGAAGCCACTGCACCACAAGAGTTAGAGGATGGAGAGATAGTACCTGAGCCAGTAAAATCAAGAAGAACAGCCGATAAGATCTCCATCATCTAGACACTGTTGAGAGAACAAGTCTCAGTAGTTGTTGACACTTATTAAGTATCATTATTTACTGTCAACAAGACTTGAATAAATATCAAAAAGGATTACCAACTTAGAAATAGGAAGTTTAAACTAACAAATTGCACAAGTTTTGGTGATTC
This sequence comes from Coix lacryma-jobi var. lacryma-jobi, assembly GCA_009763385.1. Taxonomy (NCBI): domain Eukaryota; kingdom Viridiplantae; phylum Streptophyta; class Magnoliopsida; order Poales; family Poaceae; genus Coix; species Coix lacryma-jobi. The sequence goes on along the minus strand of CM019823.1, from coordinate 125,009,406 downwards.
TATATTTTCCAGGGATTAAACAGGAAAACCAACCCTATTGCTTCTCCAAGAAGGAACCCGACGCATATTTCTTCACCGCCACGTTGGGTTATCGCGAGAGGACTCTACGAGACACCACAAGACACCACGAGAAGAGGCACCGCAGGGGGATGACCTGTGGGACCGACCGGTCCCTAGGGCCCACCGGTCGGTCGGCCAGGGTGTCCCCTCGGCTCCGTCCTCTGCAAGCTACCTCCACCGCCTTCCAGGATGCATCTCGACCGTACCCCGAGTCGGTTTGATCCAACGATCACGATTCCTCGCCCATGGCTATAAAACCAGACCCCTGACCCCCCTCCTCATCAGAGAGATCATCATCAGAGGCAGACAGATCAAGATAGAATTAGGGTTTCTAGAGAGAAGAGTTAGAGCTCTACATCAAGATTAGAGTTTAGTCTAGTTAGATTCAAGTAGAGGCAGGCGACTTCGTCGGCATATCCGGCTTGAAGCTTCGTCTGAGTCTCCGGATCATTGTCGAAGACTTGGTAATTTGTATCTTTATTATTCGACTTTATTCTACTTTAATATATTTCAGTTTATTCAGTTTTAGAGTTTATTCTAGTTCTATGTTTAATATAGATCTGGTTATGATAGAGTTTATGATCATGTTCGTAAAGTACTTAGCTTTATTCCGGATAGAGTTAAGTGGTCAAACTGGTGTAAACATGGTGTTTAGGCTAAGTTTACCTGCGAATACATCCTATGCTCTGGGTCGAGAGGTAGATCGCAGGAGTGACAGTCCTATTGAGTCCTTTGTAGTCCTCCCCCCGAGTGTAGACCTTAGTAGGACGCGGTTGCAAGTTAGAATTCATTACTTTGTTCTTGATTCTAATTTAGTAATGTTCCTTGATCATGGATGATAGATTAATTGGCTATAAATGATTATATATTAACTAGAGTAATCACTAGGCTTAGTAGATATGAAGTAACTTAGGATTCTAATCTCTTAATTAATCACCAGACTCTCTGCTTGATCTATGAAGTTTGCTCTATCTCTAGAATTCCCGTTGTTATCATTATTATCATTATTTATCTTTACTTTGTCTTACCCCTGTTTAGACATATGAGTGATGAATGAATGAATGAATCTCTGTTATCTTTGAATGATATTTAAATACTAGTTCCCAGCTTCTTTGCTATCTTCGGTGAAATATAAATAACGATACCTAGATAACCTAGGTGAAATGCTGCTACAACAGGTATATTTATCTGTGCGCTTGCGGATAAATATTTGTTTATATCTTTAGAGCTAGTGTCACATATAATTTACATTTCTAGTATCATGTTGGGGATGACAACTTGACATTAAGTGATGCTAGGAGTGTCCTGTACATTTCTGAAGGATTTTGCTAGAATCAGTTTATTAAAGTTTATTATAAGCAATTGCATTAAGAAGTGTCAACAAGCATTTCTGGCGCCGTTGCCGGGGAACATCTAAGTAACGGAAGCCACCGGGAACTAAATAAACCAAAAGAGATTATTTATTCATTTATAACTCTGTCTTGGCAGGCTTACCCTTGCCTTTCTTTGTTTATATCATATACAGGGTAACACAGGATTCAGTTGCAATACATCACATTCAAATCAGAAATCAACTTGATCATGTGAAAGATCTACATCAGAAGTCAAACCATGGCCAACAAGACTCTGCTCGAGTTCTCTACTCCAAGTATCAGGAACATTCGCACCGGACCTACACTCCAGACGAACAACCTCGAGTTTGAACTCAAGCCAAGTCTTATCAACATGGTACAAGCTACTACATTTGGTGGAAAGGAAGAAGAAGATGCAACTGCTCATCTACAAGATTTCTTGGAGATTGGAAGCACCATCATCATCAAAGACATTCCCCAGGACATCATACTTCTTCGTCTTTTTCCCTTCTCACTGAAAGGAAAAGCGAAGCAGTGGTTCTATTCAAACATGGACAACATCAAGACATGGGAGAAGTGTTCAGAGACCTTTCTATCAAGATTTTTCCCAATTAGTAAAGTCAATATCTTAAGGGGAAAGATTTACAACTTTCAGCAACAAAAAGGAGAAACCATTACAGAAACTTGGGAGCGTTTTCAGGAACAGATCTTAAGATGCCCACATCATGGAATAAGGGACGAATTGCTCATGCAACTGTTTTATCATGGATTATTACCAAGAGCAAGAGAGCAACTTGATGCCACTGCTGAAGGATCATTTATGTCACTCACTTTTGGAAAAGCAGAATGTCTAATGGAAAAGATAGCGGAGAATCAAAGCTGGAAACAAGTTACTACCCAACGCTGTCACCAAATTGAAGAAGTTCGAGAAGAAGTGTGTGCACTATCAACAAAGATGGATGTACTTATGGATCGACTCATTCAAAGAGCCAACTACAAGGAAGAACGTCAAGCTATTCAAGACGCATTTGATGCTCAAACTAGAAGTGGAGAGTATCTGGGAATAGATTTTCCCGAAGATCAAGAAGAAGCTAACATCATCAACAACTCCACCACTCTACACAAGCAAGGATTGCATCAACAACAACCTTCCAAACCAGATAAGTATATCAGTAATTTCAGTTCTTCCAACTCTAAGCAACCTACTTTAAGAGATTTAATTTTATAACAAGCCAGGATAAATGATAATATTACTAGAAAACTTGCTTTAAATGATAAAACTCTTGAAAACATAAATGCTAAGATGGATGAATTTTCTTCTGCCATCAAAGACCAACAGAATTATAATGAAAGGATAGAATCCCAAATATCACAATTGGTTGTTGTATTGCCTGTTACCACTAACCATGAGCAGATCAAAGGAATCACCACTAGACATGGGAGGACCACTCGAGATCCGCCATACCCCGCAGGAACACAAAGAAGACAGACAACACCAATACCACCTCCAAGAGCAGAAGAAAAAGATGACGAAGTTCAAGAAACTCAAGTGCAAGATGAAGAAAGACCGATAGACTTTCAAGACACCAACATTCTACCATTCCCACGCAGGAATCGAAACACAAAGCTAGATGCACAGTTCAGTAAGTTTGTTGAAGTAATTCAGAAGCTATATATCAATATTCCTCTGCTAGATGCATTACAGGTACCCACCTATGCTAAGTATGTGAGGGATATACTCAACAACAAGCGACCACTGCCAACCACTGAAGTAATCGAGCTGACAGAAGAATGTAGTGCGGCTATCCTCAATCAAATACCAGAAAAGAAGAAGGACCCAGGATGCCCCACTATTGAATGTTCAATTGGAAATCAATGGTTTAGCAACGCATTGTGTGATCTTGGAGCTAGTGTTAGTGTGATGCCCGCATCAGGCTACTACAAGCTCAACCATTCAGCACTCGTGTCAACACCAATATGTCTTCAGCTAGCTAATCAATCACTCAGATACCCCATAGGAATTGCTGAGAACATCCCAGTCAAGATTAGAGAGTTCTTCGTACCAGTAGACTTTGTGGTACTAGAAATGAACCCAGATTCAAAAGTATCACTCATCCTCGGAAGACCATTTTTGAGCACCGCTAAGGCCCACGTTGATGTCGGAGCTGGAGAAATCAAATTCACCATAAATGGAAAGGAAGAAAGGTTCTCATTCAAACCACGGCCTGAACAATGCTCAACTCTAGAAGACCATAAAGCTCAAGAATCAAAACTGCCATCGCCAGAAGTGGAGACCCATCAAGAAGAATGAAGAAGACTGGAGAGTCCAATTCGGTGGACTTTAAACCCCGAACCTTCGCCGGAGGTAACTCAGTAGTTATCAGTATCTACTTTCTGCATCTTTATAATTATTGCATACATACAATAATAATAAAATAAAAATTTATTTTTACATCATAAAATTTAGCCCCAGGTAATTACTATTTATGGATCCCGTAAGTATTATTTACTACGGCAACAAAAACTTATAAGAATTTCATCATTAGAATCCTCATTTTCTATAGTCTCATAAAAGCAATTTTCTTTTATACTTACATTGTACAAATACGGGAGACATACGGACCCACAGACACCTGGGACCCACCTTACATCATTTCATATCATCACATGCACTCACAACCACTCATCCCACCTACCACCACCATCAAACCGTCGGCATATACTCCAAGATGTGGGAACTTGAGCATGGTAGGTAAGGGAGCAAGGAGGACACAAGTGGGCCCCACAGGGGACCGGTCGGTCCCACCACTAGACCGACCGGCCATCCCCTTCTACCTCTATAAAAAGGCAAGCTCTCTTCACACTCTTCACACACTCCACTCTTCAGAAACACCAACCTCACTTCAAAATTCAGAATTCCAATTTCAAGTTTGCTTAGCTCTTCATTTTGATAGTTTCTGAGTGAGAAGAGTAGAGAGGAGGAAGCTTTGAAAGCTCTAGCTAGGAATAGTAAAAGCAAGCAAGAGAAATCATCAAGAGAGGGGAAGTGCTGCCCAATTAGTTAATAAACTAGGAGAAGTTGAAATAAAATTATCAACTTGAACGACTGACTCCTGGACTACTAACTTTTGGACCGCTAACTCTCTGACATTTATTTGTTCTAACCCTCACTTGTTCCCCTAGTTTTGTTTGTGTGTTCTCTTGTTTTTGCAGCAAAGATGAGCAACTTCCTGAAGAAGGCAAAGAACACGCTCACCTTCCGATCAACAAGAAGCCGTTCGTGAGCTGGCTCATCACAAGGAGGCTCGGACATGGATACATCATCCCTGCCTCGATCCTCTACCACTAGCCGGCCTGAGCCACGTGATCTTCTTCATGATAGGCACATCAAGCTTCAATCAGCCCACGAGAAGGACCTATTCAGGCATTACCGCGATAAAGAGTACACTCACACCCCCCACCTTCGATTCACAATTTCTTCGAGATACAGGTATGGACTCTGAGTTCGATCTAGTTTTTCATAACATTGGGTGGGAGAACACTTGGGAGCTCTCCGAAGAAGGCTGTAGATTGCTCACTTTAGAATTTCGTTGCACTCTTTCTTCGGATGACACATATGTTTATTTTAGGTTGTACAATGAACCTTTCACTCTCACTTGGAAACAGTTCAGCCTAAGTTTGGGTTTTCCCGAAATCTGCACTGTAGATTTAGATGTCGCTTTAAGAAACTTTGATAGAAATAGCTTTTGGGAGGACATCACCGGTAAGAGAACAGATCGTCACCCTTGCACCAATGATATACACAACCCCACTTTAAGGGTGATGCACAAGTGGTTAGGTTTTACTCTCTTTCCCAGACAAGAAGGTCGTATTGTTAGAACCGAGGAGTTGAAAGTTATGTATGCTATGGTTAAGAAAACAAAAATTTCACCTGTAAAACTCCTGCTAGAATACTGGCCTTATATTCACACTCTACAAGGCCCTGTATCCATCACTTCTTGGGTTACTCGTCTTGCTGGAAATCTAAACTTAAATGGAAATATTATGTACATCTCCACCCCACGACCAGTTGTAGGTTTGTACTTCTTCAGTCAAGCACATCTTATTAAGAAAAGAAACAACAAACTCTATATGCAATATAAAGGTTATACAAATGAATATGAGTTGCCAAACAGATCACTTGGTCTGTATGTCATGGAAACCTTTTTGCTTGATTTGCAGAGACCTGGCTTGCGAGTAGGGAGGAGCCCCTCTGCAAGATTCACTAGAAACGCTGCCCCAAGATATCAAGGAGAAGACGCTGCACCATCCGAACCAGCTTACACTCACTATTAAGGATTCGAACGAGCTGGGCCATCCTCATCACATCATCCAGCCTAGGAAGATACTACCGCTTACGAGCCACATGCACCACAAGATTCATGGGGACAAGGAAACTTTCACAACTACACTCCACCTCATCGTGAAGAGGATACGATGTATGACTTCCAGGGAGGACGAATGTCTTTCTCTGGGAGAGGTGTTCATGACGCCACTCATCATCCATACTCTTACCATGCCGCCCATGGTTACCCAGAACACCAGCCACACCACCAGTCCCCGTACCAAAGAGACCCCTACTTTCAGGGCATCAACACTCGTCTTACCCATCTTGAGACGGGACAAGAAGACATGCGCCATACTCTTGAAGAAATACATCATCAAGGCGCCCAGACAAACCAGAATTTCTGCTACCTCTTCGAGCAGATGGGATTCAATCCACCTCAACCACCACCGTACGAGTAAGCTAGCTTGGGGGAGGACCCCCTATTCCCGAAGTAAGTATGCTTTACCCCTCTTGTTATTTTATGTTTAGTATTGTTAGTTAGTTTTTGTTTAGCATTCAAATAAAATAATCTTGATGTAGAATATATATAAAAAGAGCTGTTTACATAGCCTCAACTGCATAACAATGTCTTTCAAATTCTTAATGGAAAAATCTCAAAACATTGATCTTAACCAAAGTTTGGATAGTTGAGAATTAGAGATGAAAAAGTTTGAGCTGCTATTTATCTTGTTCTTAGTCTCAACAGATCTCCGGAATTTTAATCTTGAAAATTTCTAACATATGATGAGAACCTGTATGACATAATAACTAAAGCCTGATAATAAATAATTCATACTTTGAGGCTACCTGCTCTGTCTAAGTTTTTAGCTATGGTAGAGAGGTTTATCATGCTCTAAAAAGATCAAGCTTCTATAAATATAAAAGATTCACTCTTCTGAAGCAGTATTGTGTTAGAGGCATGGGCTATGCAAAAATATGATAAGGAGGAAAGAAAAAGGGACAAGTGTCCGATTACCTCAGCAAAGAAAAGAAGATTATGTGATAAAAATATGAAAGGAAAAAGAATGATAGCCCATGGTTCCTCTAATTACAATATGCCAGTAAGAGGTGACAATTCCAAAAAGGTTAAAATGCTTGATCTAGGGGTATGACATTTCTCTCCCTAAGCTTAGAACTTTGATTTAGTAAGGTATGTTTTTAATCTCAATATATATACAATCTGAAGGAATGTCATACAGGGGTTCTCTGAGCTTTTATTATAAACCTTGCAAAACTCCGGAGTAAGTTGGAATGAGGAACTTGAGACATAGTGCTTGGCTTGATTACCTCTAAACTTTCAATTGTTCTAAACTAAGGTGAAAGATTGGTGAAAAGAGACATGTGAAACAAAATTTTCTCTAAACTCTTTTTTAAAGATTACAGTTGAAGGCTTATTATTTTCTCAAAACCCGATGTTTGCTAAGGGACTAGCAAAAGTTTAGCTTGGGGGAGTTTGTTGACACTTATTAAGTATCATTATTTACTGTCAACAAGACTTGAATAAATATCAAAAAGGATTACCAACTTAGAAATAGGAGGTTTAAACTAACAAATTCCACAAGTTTTGGTGATTCTATATTTTCTAGGGATTAAACAGGAAAACCAACCCTATTGCTTTCCCAAGAAGGAACCCGACACATATTTCTTCACCGCCACGTTGGGTTATCGCGAGAGGACTCTACGGGACACCACAAGACACCACGAGAAGAGGCACCGCAGGGGGATGACCTGTGGGACCGATCGGTCCCTAGGGCCCACCGGTCGGTCGGCCAGGGTGTCCCCTCGGCTCCGTCCTCTGCAAGCTACCTCCACCGCCTTCCAGGATGCATCTCGACCGTACCCCGAGTCAGTTTGATCCAACGATCACGATTCCTCGCCCAGGGCTATAAAACCAGACCCCTGACCCCCCTCCTCATCAGAGAGATCATCATCAAAGGCAGACAGATCAAGATAGAATTAGGGTTTCTAGAGAGAAGAGTTAGAGCTCTACATCAAGATTAGAGTTTAGTCTAGTTAGATTCAAGTAGAGGCAGGCGACTTCGTCGGCATATCCGGCTTGAAGCTTCGTCTGAGTCTCCGGATCATTGTCGAAGACTTGGTAATTTGTATCTTTATTATTCGACTTTATGCTACTTTAATATATTTCAGTTTATTCAGTTTTAGAGTTTATTCTAGTTCTATGTTTAATATAGATCTGGTTATGATAGAGTTTATGATCATGTTCGTAAAGTACTTAGCTTTATTCCGGATAGAGTTAAGTGGTCAAACTGGTGTAAACATGGTGTTTAGGCTAAGTTTACCTGCGAATACATCCTATGCTCTGGGTCGAGAGGTAGATCGCAGGAGTGACAGTCCTGTTAAGTCCTTTGTAGTCCTCCCCCCGAGTGTAGACCTTAGTAGGACGCGGTTGCAAGTTAGAATTCATTACTTTGTTCTTGATTCTAATTTAGTAATGTCCCTTGATCATGGATGATAGATTAATTGGCTATAAATGATTATATATTAACTAGAGTAATCACTAGGCTTAGTAGATATGAAGTAACTTAGGATTCTAATCTCTTAATTAATCACCAGACTCTCTGCTTGATCTATGAAGTTTGCTCTATCTCTAGAATTCCCGTTGTTATCATTATTATCATTATTTATCTTTACTTTGTCTTACCCCTGTTTAGACATATGAGTGATGAATGAATGAATGAATCTCTGTTATCTTTGAATCATATTTAAATACTAGTTCCCAGCTTCTTTGCTATCTTCGGTGAAATATAAATAACGATACCTAGATAACCTGGGTGAAATGCTGCTACAACAGGTATATTTATCTGTGCGCTTGCGGATAAATATTTGTTTATATCTTTAGAGCTAGTGTCACATATAATTTACATTTCTAGTATCATGTTGGGGATGACAACTTGACATTAAGTGATGCTAGGAGTGTCCTATACATTTCTGAAGGCTTTTGCTAGAATCAGTTTATTAAAGTTTATTATAAGCAATTGCATTAAGAAGTGTCAACAGTAGTGACACTACAAGACAAAAGACTCTCATGGAGGCACTCAAGTAACAACTCTAAATTCAAGTCTCTTGCTAATCCAATGATTAAAGGAAAACAAGAAAGGTTGACAAGAGAAGAATGCGGAACTGTCCCTACATCCTCAGTGTACAGAATTAAGACAAGAAAGAGAGAGGATCCTACTCAGCATACTCGAGGAACAATGCGCCTTCACTGATTAGCCGACACAAGAGAAGGAAGGTCAATACCTCTAAAGATGATTCCACTGTGATCTTCCTCCTTTTAATCACACTGTGAGACAAACAAGAGAAGACAAGCTAGCTAGACAAGAGAAGCTTCCACAAGGTGGTTCGACACATCGCTCTTCAATAACAAAGTAATATTTCAAGGTAAGTAACCATCACTTTAAAAGATTCTTCTTGGTTCTAGTATGAACATAGATAAAGAACTAAACATGTTTAAGTTGCACCTCACTTGATCCAACCTAATCAACTCAACATGTTCAGTCCTTTGATCTTTGTTTCTAGCTTTACTCTCTTGTATCTCACTGTCTTAACTAAATGAGCTAAAATGTTGTGCATCTAACCTTTGGAAGATGATATATCTCAATTATGAAAAGATCAACACTTTATAGATTATCCTTCCTTGGGTTAAGTAATTTGATCTGTTAAATATTTTAAGATGCTACTTTTATGCTCATTCTCTGATCCTATCACTCATATTAAGATTAAATAGAACACATAAACAACAAGTTTGTCTTGTGCAATGTGCCTAAGGTTAGAGAGAAATAAAAACTTTTGGTTCTGTTGGTGTTTTTCCACCAACAGAGCCCATGCACTTGATCTCTACCTTGTCTTTATGAGCAGGACACACTCTTGAGCAAACATGGAGAAGTTTATCACTTCCAAATTCTACAGAGTGAAGGTCCTAGATCTACAAGAACATGCACACTGAGCAAGATGCTTCTAGCTTCCACAATTAACGCTTCACTTTAAACTGCTGGACGAACAAAGAACATGAGTGACACCATATCAAGAGGCATAAACAAGAAGGAATGATGGAAGACGTCGTAGTCAGAATTAGAGGTCATGAAGTCCCCACAGACTTCTTGATCCTCGACATGGGAGAAGACGATGATGTCCACCTCATCCTAAGAAGACCATTCCTCTACGTTACAAGTGCAATCATCTACAAGAGGAAATTCATTTTCACTTTCCTGGAGAAAAAGCACGATGCAACTTCATCAACTACATGCCCAACAAAGCACCCAAGAAGAATAGAAGTGAAATACACCACTCTCAAGGCCAAAGAAGACGAACTATCAAGAATAGAGAGGCCAATCACGAAAAAGAAGCTATCGACACTGTCCCAGAAAAGAAAGGAGAAAAACCTCAAGACAGTGAACCAAAGGAAGTGAAGACTCAGACAAAGAAAGTATGAAAGAAAAAGTCTACACCTCAGAGGTACAATCAATAACAACTTTCCAAACGTCTGACATACCTTGGGAGGCCTGAACCAAGGGAATGTCCGGTTCGTCAGACCTAAATATCCGAACCTTCGCCAAAAGGTAAAAATCGGTAGTTATCCTCATATTTACTTTTCTACATACTTCTCATATTTAATTCTTAGTCATTTATTGCATCACCATATTTAATTCACAAACATTTCTTCATTGCATTAGGAAAGAAAATAAAAATATTGCCATTGTTACACTACATCATAAACCATGAAGCCCCATGTGAATAATTCTATGGTGTGTAAAAACCCACAGGAATGTTCACCGTGGTGGCATAAAAAAATATATATAATAATAACAATACTACAAATAAATATGCATACGTTCATCCTGTTGAATTTTCTCTTGTATCATAAAAATATAAAAATACAAAAATATTGAGAAAGAGATCTTACTGAAATTCTAGACAGCTAAGGCTTGAGTGGCCAACCACTAACGCTTAATCTGTTCCACAAGTTTTGTTGTCTATTTGAGTTTCATGGGATTTGAAAGGCCAAGAAAAGTTGACGAGCAAGTGGATGTTCCATCCACTATCGGAGCACTGTCTCAACAAACATCAACATCAATCAAAGCTCTAATAGAGGAAGGACATATCCACTGCCAGTCTGCTACATTGCAAGATCGAATGACTACGTCAACATTTAGCTTGGGGGAAGGCACCCCATGTATCCAAGTAAGTATCTTTATTCTCTTAAGTTTTTCATTCTATAAATAAATTCAAAACACCAAAAATATGTGAGCACATGAAGGCTCACCCTTAAAAAGAAAAGAACAAAAATATGTGGACACATGAAGACTCACCATTAATTAAAAAAAAGAGACAAAAATATGGGCACATAAAGGCTCAACGCTATTAAGGGAACCAGCTTGGGGGAGACGCACCCCCGTTATCTTCGCGATTCAGGTATGTCTTTACTACTACTACTATTAGCTTTTATCTTAAAGTGTGTTACATAAAATAGTGTGTCTAGTTTGTTTTAAGAAGTTGATGACTAAAGAAGAACCCTCTCTCTAATCTTTTACATGGAAATGATGAATAGTTGCTCTATCTAATTTCTTTTAAGTATCTAGCCTTCAAAACATGAGTTCTCCTAATTAATAATGACGCCTTAAAATAAAATTAAATGCATGGTTGGCAAATACTTGATCTAAGGTCTAGGTAATTGAGATATGACATGTGATGATCTAAGCTGCTATTATCTTGTTCTAAACAACACTAAAGTTCCGGAAATTTCTAAATATGAATATGACTAATAATTGCATTGAGTTAAATTAAGCTTTGTGACCCTGTGAGATGTTATCTTGCCATTGAATTGAGATCACTTACACATTTCATCCATCTTCCGCATAAATGCTCATAATTATCTGTTGCTATACTCTCTGAAGTTTGTTGGAAGCATGTGGCTATAAAAAAAAGAAAGAAAAAAAAGAAGAGAAAAAAAGATCTGAGGAAATAAAAAGGGACAAGTGTTCGAAACCTCAAAAAGATAGATCCTGAGGAAATAAAAAGGGACAAGTGTCCGGAACCTCGAAGAAAAAGAAGAAAAAAAAATGTGTGTCAGAAAAAATGGGCACGTGCCCGACAGTAGAATTAGCCTAATAGCCATATGTCTCTAATAGACAGAAGAGAGTGAATATATTCAAAGAGCATCCGACTCCATACACATACACTTCTTGATTCAATGGTTGGTTGACTTCCTCTTTGGATCCATTGTTCAATTTAACAACATATGTATTAATGTTTTTGAAAATTAATTAAAACTCCGGGATAAAGGTGAAGTGAAAGAACTAGAGACATAGTGCTTGATTTGATCGTTCAATCTCTCAATTATTTAAGATCTAAGGTAAGAGTAATAAACCCCGTGGACAATAACATGATATGTTTCGGAGAATTTTTGTTTAACGGCAGGTATACTTGTTGGAAGTGAAGATATTGTAGCAACTCCTGATCCATTGTTAAGTTTTAGTTTTGCTAAGGGACTAGCAAAAGGTAAGCTTGGGGGAACTTGTTGACGCTCACTAATGCTCATAATTAACCATCAACTATTGCATGAAATGACACTAAATGAATCACAAAGCATAGTTATAGGGTTTGAAACTAACAAGTTCCAAGAGTTTTGGTGCTCTCACTTGTTTTGTAGGAAATCCATGTTTTGACCATATAAAAGTATCTCAAGTGATGAATTAGAGTACACCATTGCGAAGAGCTCGTTAAGACGATCGAAACGGACATATCATTTGCTATAATTGGAGTCCCGGATGAAAAGATATTAATTTCGCGACGAAATCTGCAAAAGAAGGATCTAGAAGACACCAGAAGGCGGGCCACCACGTGGGCCCACTGGGCCAGACCGACCGGTCCCACATGGGAGACCGACCGGTCGGCCACGGAGGCCTTTCGCTTCCGTCTTCTGCAAGCTTCCTCCACTGAACCCTAGGACTCATCTCCACCGTCCCTGAAGTCGGTTTGATCAAACGGCTGCGGTTGATCCCTCAGGGCTATATAAGCAGCCCCAGACCCCCCTCTCCAGGCATCTCCCTCTTCATTATTCATCTCCACATCAGAAACTAGGGTTCCAATGTAGAAGTAGAGGTCCCTCTAGATGAATCTCTTCTAGTTCATCTAGAATTAGATCTAGTTCATCTAGTTGTAATCAAGAGCCAGCTTTCAAGTAGAAGACTAGATACCCCTCAATTAGGATTAGAACCTAGTCTTATACTAGAACTAGAAGAGAGAGAGAGAGAGGAAGAGATCAAGAGGAAGCTCTGGCCTGTCGGATCAACTTCTTCATCTTGTGCCTGTGGATTCAAGTTCATCATCGACTTGCTTCAACGATTGTTTCGGTAATCGACATCTATATTTAAGTTTGAGCTATTGTTCTTATTATTCTTAAGGTTTGTGACTCTTTTGAGTGCTTTAATTCTAGATGCGCTAGAGTTAGAGTAGTTGGATAGTGTAAGCGTGGTGCTTAGACTTGATAGCTCATCATAAATGCCTCCTATAACGCCGGTAACAGTGGTAGTTCGCAAGGGTGACTCTTATAGCCTTATTGATTCTTCTATAGTCCACTACCCGTGTGTAGGCCCGGTAGGATTATATATTTGCATAAAAGAATCATACTCTGTTTGTGACCTGTATGGCAACTTCCCCATTAAGAATAATAAACATATCACTCTTAAGTTGGATTTAGATAACCTTAGTGATCCCCTCTGTGCTTCTAGATTCTCCGTCCTTGTTAGCCACTCAGGGGTTATACACTTGAGACTCACTGCTATCTGTTCCTTTGGGTTCGATATTAAAACTGGGTTACATCCGGTGAAGTGCTACATCGGCAGATCTTATCTATGTGCTTGCGGATAGAGTAGAGTGTGCATTAATTTATACCAACAAGTGACATGGTTAGGAAGAATGATGAGCTATGCTTTTCTCTTGCTAGCTTAAAATCTGAAAATGAAATGTTGAAATCAAATGCTTCCATACCATGTCTTGTTTGCTTTGACTTGCGTAAGGACCTTGTTTATGCTAAATCTGAAATAGCCTTGCTTAGGTCAAAAGCTTCTTTACCATGTGTTTCTTGTGAGTCTTTGCATGCTGAAATTAATAAATTAAAATTGACTCACACCACATGTGTAGATGAACTTGAGCATGCTAGGGCTGAAATTGTAGAGTTAAATTCTAGGCCTTGTAGCTCATGCTCTTTAAATAAAGATGCTTGCCTTAGTTCTTGTGATATTCATGATTCTTTGCTTGATGTGAATGGTGATGTTTCTTCCACCGATTTCATGTGCACATCATGCATTGATTTAGAAAAAGAAGTTTTGGTTTTGAAAGCTTTGCGCGATGATATGAGCGCCAAGTTGGTTGAGCACAATGATATGAGTGCCAACCTTGAGAGGGAAGTCGAGCTCTTGCGTACCACATATGCCGAGTGCATAAAAGAGGAGATGGAGATCTTGAGAAACACTCCTTGTGGTACTTGTGACCGCCTCAAGTTTGCAAATGAGGTTTTGGCCACAAGATGCAAGAGCCTTTGTGCTAAGTCATTTGAGTCACGCTTTTCTTCCAACTTCGATGTTGATATTTCTAAGTTTGCATCTTTGCAACCGGAGTTGAGTTCTTGTGTTGCGTGTGAGTCTTTTGACGTTAGCACTAGTGCCAAGGTTTCGGATAGCTCTTTCATAGCTACTCCTAACCTTGTTGTTTCTTCGAGTGATGTCCAAGGGACTTCTCTTGACAAGGGTGCTTCTCATATTTTTGGGACTCGTCCTCCCAATCCGGTTTTCCAATGCACCTTTTGCAAGAAGGAGGGACATTCGCTTGATTTTTGTTTTCGCCGTGTCAAGCACGAGCGGCGAATTCGAGCTAAGGCTTTTAGGAAGCCGCGTAGCCTTTCCCATGGCACGTGTGCTCCTAGCATTGGCATCAAGTTGGTGGTTGATGCTTCTTGTTCTAAGTCCCAAGGGACTTCTCACTTGTCAGAGAATGGTGTGCCTTCCAGTAGGCCTTTGTACCATTGCTCTTTTTGTGAGAAAGATGGGCATCAAGAAAGCTTTTGCTATCGGCGTGCCAAACGCTTGCGCCAAGCTCGCTCTTCTAGGAAGATGGTGGTTCATAGCCCTTCTCATGGCATGAACGCTTGTGCTCCTAGTAAGAAGCCCATTTTTGTTGATGGGATTTATGACACCTTTTCTAGTGGGATAGGTCATGGTCGTGGACATGCTTCTAGTGCTTCTTCCCTTGGTCCACGACATGATTTTTATGATGCTTCTATTGGTTCTTCTACAAAAACCTTGGAAGATGTTTGCCTCTTTTTCCCGTGGTACGACTCGGTATTCTCCTCGAGTTGTCCTTTTGAGGAATGCTTCCAAGAGTGCTTCTCAATTGCATTTGAACCAACATTTGCATCATGCTAACCCACATGATAAGTTGAGATTTGTGACCAAGTCCTGGATTCCCAAGTACATGCTTGCTAACCCTTCGGGATCCAAGACTCGGGTTACTATGTCCTCTTGTGTGTAGATATGAGGACGCGGGGTGGAGAACATGCGCCTAATGGAATTTGATCTTTTAGATGTGATCAAGATTTGATGGTTCTCTACACCCCGCCTAGATTTGCCTCCAAAGAGGCTTTTGTTATCTGGTGAGCTTTCATATACACTCATACCTTGTACATCCATGATCTATGTCTTGTGGTATGAGATGATCTTTCATGTGCTCACTTGTATAGTTTTCGCATGTACATTTTCTTTTGTATCATGCCTTGCTTTAGTCTAGCATGTGCTATCTTCTGTATCATATGTCATGCTAGCTTTGTGTATAGCTTTTGTGGAATATCCACTTTTTATGCTAGTTGGTGATCCTCATGAACATTGTGCCATGTTTTATCATACTTCTCCATGAGCTTTATTTGTAGTGGTATGATGTTCATTAGGTGTCACTTGTCAGGTGCTAGTTTTGGTTAGTTACAAGTACCCTGTTGACATGTTTAGTTTGAGCACTAGTCTTTCCTCAATTTTATCATGGTACATGCTTTTGGATCTATTGCTATCATTATCTTGCATTGTAGCATGTGTTGAGGCTTAGGCTATGTTTGGGTTGTTCATGTCTCTAGGTTGCATTTTGCTATACAGTGCTCTATCCTGTTGCACGGTAGTCTTGACTAGGTTGAGTTCAGATCTCCTTGCGGTATCATTCATAGGTAGATCTCTTTTTGTTGAGAGTTCACCTTATGCTTATTATGTGACTAACCGTTTTCGTGGAGACCTTGAGGTCACACTAGACGAGACAATGCCTTGTGTTTTCTTCTGCTTTTGAGTGTGCAGGAGAACAGGAGCCTGTAGAGAGCATTTCGGCTCATGGGCCCAATTCCACTTCTTCCATGATTTGGGGTTCCGTTCGAGCAGCTCTCCAGCGAGCACTAGCAGCACTTGTGGGAGCGACAGCATCAGGCGAGGGGGAGACGATTTCGGCGAGGCGGGAGCCCCGAAGATTTCAGCAGTTTTAGACGTCCCCTCGAGTATCACACCAGCAGGCGGTCATGCGTATCATGAGGTACCCCGACACACTTCTGAGTTCGGATTTTGGTACTCTTCCTCTTCTACCCCCTTTGCTGTGTGGTCTTTCCGATGTGGATTTTTGCTGGCTGTCGCTTGAGCATTTCTTGGCTCTTTATTTGTGTCTTTGGTGCGTGTTTCCCTTTTAGTTGGGAAGCATTTTGCTTGTTGTATCTTAGTTGGTCTTCTCCGATACCCTTTTGTTTTGGGTTTTCCTTATAGGCTAGCTTTGCATGCATTTCATCATGTATATCTTGCATTTTAGAGCTTCATGTATAGAGCAATGAGAATGAGACTATGCTCTTTTTGGTATGCCCTGTTTATTCATGATGATGCTTGTAGCTTAGGCTCTTTTTGATCACTTGATACATGTTATGAGCTAAGCTATTTTTGGCAAATGGTGAACTTGACTAATCAACTATGAAACTTTTAATTTGTTCACCATTGAGAGTGGCAACTAGCATGGGTAGGATGTGTTGAGATCACTTGTGGTATCTTTTGTATGCTAGGTTGCTATGTCTCTTGCACTGAGTCATTCACTTGCTTGGATTGTTCATATTTACATTGTGCTTAAAATTTGATCCAAGTTTAAGTGAAATGAAAAGATCGAGATGGGATTGCATGTGTCAGCACATCACGGTATCGAGACTGTTTCTCATTGCACATTTGAGTTAAACTTGAGCCGTGTAGTGTAAGACCAAAACCGGTGTTTTAAGCTTCCGATTGCTTTTCTTGCATAGGCTTAGTCCGGTTGAAAAGTTAGGCAATGACCATGCTTTTAACCTCTCGCAATCACATGCTTTTAAATATAAACTTGTGTTAATACCGCTGCAATCTCCGATAAAATATTGAAAATAACACAAGTCTATGCTTCACTCTATTGCATGATGATTGAACTTTGCTAGGGGTAGTTCACCTTGTATACTTGAGTTAGCACTTGATTGATTTTCTGTCTATTCATGCTAAGTGCTATTTTAGTGGTGAACTGCTTTTGAATGGCTTAAAACTGCTCATATGCTTAATTGTTCATATTTCGTATTCATTTGATCAGTTTGAGCCTTTGCTAGCATTTGTAGTGGTTGCTAAAGTTTCAGGGCAGCACCCTTTTGATCATCTTTTCATTCTGATTGCTATACACTTGAAGCTGTTGCATTGTGCATATCATGCATTTTTAGCTTAGTGTACATACCCCCAGCTCTGATACACTTTGTGGTCATGTTCGATGCTTTTCATCGCCCCCATATGCTTTTGGTTGATGACTTGTCTTGTGTTTGTGTCAACTTTGTGGAGAAATGTCAAAACTCCTCACATTGTTCCCTTTTGTCAAGGGGGAGAAGCTGTTTGCAAGGGGGAGCTTGAGTGTTGGCACAAAGGGGAGAGTCATGCATTTTTTAGGAGAGCTTTGAGCTAGGGGGAGTTTAGTACTCTTTTATGTCCTTCACTCGGTTTAGCACTTTTATGTGTCTCAATTGGTATCCATCCTTTGGTATGGAATGCAATTGGTGTCATGAGCTTTGTTGCATAGCCTTTGCATGTAGGCTTGCTTTCAGGGGGAGTCGCTTTTGGCTTGCTGCTTCTCCGCATGCTCCGAGTGTTTGAGCTCCATTTAGTGTTGAGCTTCTCTTGTGGTTTTTCTCAGTCGGTATCGAGCCTGCTAATCGTGTTGAGCCATTTTTGCCTCTGTCTAGAGGGACTAGCAGTTTTTGCTTGGTATTTTTGATTGGTATGGACCCTTCAGCTAGTTGCGTCGAGCCTATGTGCCTCTGTCTTGAGGAACTAGTTGTTTTCACCGATTCTTGGCTGTCTGTGATCAGTTTTGCGCTCTTATGCGTTCTTTCAGCCTCATTTGGTGTTGAGCCTTGAGCTAGTGGTGTTGAGCCATTTTCTGCCTCTTCTTGAGGGCTAGCTCATCTTTGACTTGGTTGCGTCGAGCCGTTGCCCATGTCTTTGGGAACCATGTTCTTTTGCTCTATGTGATCGAGTTTTGCTCATGGTTGAGTTGTTGCTCCGATCCCTTGCTTGGTTGCGTTGAGCCGTTGCCCATGTCTTTGGGGACCAAGTTCTATCTCATGACAAGTGATCTTGTTCTTTGCCCTTCGATGGCTTTTAATCACTTGAATGAGATTTTCGGTTATGGTATCTCAAACCATCTCGTGTGCCTCATTTTTGTCAATTCAATCATCAAGGGGGAGAAACAGAAAGAGAGAGAAAAAGGGGGAGAAATTGACCCAAAACCAAAACCAAGTGGATAAGTACCTTGGTCTCTCTTTTGTGATGATTGTTTGACAATTTTATCTGAGATTGGTCGAGTGCCTTTTGGGATTCATGGAACTCTTGTTTATCTTGACTCTTCGGTTGTGTGGAGGCTTTGCCCGCTTTTCCCGTTTCTGTCGGGACCGAGAGCTTCTATTTGGAGTTTTCATGACCCTTCCTCATCTCAAGTAGCCTTGTGTTTGCCTTTGCTTGGCTTTTGGGCACTTGGATGAGGCTTGCCTTCAAACCCTTCCTTTGTGGTTTATTTTTAGTCAATGCATTCATCAAGGGGGAGATTGAGAACATATATGATGAATGATTGACATTGGTAAGGAAGGTTTGAGGCTTTTACCCGGTTTAGTCCATATCTCGCTATGCGCTTAATGTGTATGACTAACCGGTGGTGTGAGTTGTGTGGTGTTTCTGTGTTGGTGTGCGTGTGCGACATGTGTCTCTTGGCTGTGTTGATGTGCAGGTGTGGAGCTCGGATACAGTGGTCTATGGCGAGGTGAAGGTCAAGTAGAGACGTGTCGTGCCGACGGACTGGAAGTGGTGAAGGATGGGCGTGCCGTGCGGCGGACGTGCCATGCCAATGTACCAGACCGGTGAAGGGCGGACATGAGGCTTGGACTAACGGACCAGAGGGCCAGAGGACCAGCTGTGTTAGCTGGCACGTGGCATCGGCGAGCGAGAGCACATGGGGATGTGTGGTGCATCGGCCGAGTCGGGAGGAAGGCGCTGGAGTCGTGTCACTTGGCGGGAGGTCGGACACGGGCTTGCGTGCGGCGCAAGTGCCGTCGGCCAAGTCAAGAAGGAAGGCGAAGGCGTTGTGCCCGGCGTGGAGGCTGGACATGCATCAACATTGGTGCCGGTGGTCGGGGTGTGAGAACCACATCCCGTCTTCGGTGCGGGTTCGGTAGCTGAGCCTCAAAAAGCTACCATCGACGGTTTCCGAGTTTGGGCCTCAAAACTCGGGATGGACGGTTTCTAGGTTTGGGCCTCAAAACCTGGGCGTGCGGGTTTCTGAGTTTGGGCCTCAAAACTCGGGGTGGACGGTTTCCCGGTTTGGGCCTCAAAACCGGGGGTTGGTCCGAAAGGACGGTCGACGCGTGGCGGATCGAGAGGCTTGCGTTGCGGCGAAGCTATCAGTGAGAAGGCGCGGTGGTCGACGGTGGCGGCACGTGGCGGCATCAGGAAGGTCGCGTCGAGGCGAAGCTACCGAATGTGCGGGCGTGGCCGTCGGATCGAAACTGTCAAGTCTGGACGGTTTTACCCTTGGGGGGTATTTGGGTTGAGTGCTTAATGTAAGGGCGTTTTGGTCTTCGGACGTGCGCCTATATATATGAAGGGGGCTGCTAGGGCAGCCGTATCCTTGGGAGGTCTTGGTGGTGTCTCTCTCATTTTATTCCTGTGAGAGTAGGCTAGGGTTAGGGAGAGTTGGCTCTTGTTCTTGAGCTTTTTGCCATCCGAGCTTTGTGTTGCTAGAATTGGCTTGTAGCCCTACACCAAGTGATTAATCAAATATCCATTCCTCTGAATCCAAGGATCAAATTCGTGGTTGAATTCGCGTTTTGAATTTGTTCTTCGCGTTCTTCTTTTCTCCATGATTTTCCCCTCTCCCGATCTCCCTCTACGCTGCGTCTTTTGCGATTCCGTTTGAATCAACTTGTTCTTTGATGTGAGGAGAACATCTCCACCGAAGGAATTCTTTCCTACGCTCACGAACAAGTAGATCGAGCCGAAATCGTTTTCGTTCTTTGTTCTTCCCCTTTTCTAGTGTTCTTCGGATTTCTCATGGTTGAGTTGGGTTGAAGCGATGATATCCTAGGATTAGCTTCCCAACACATAGAAGAACACTTGGGAGAAGTTTGGTTGCAGACCCGTTCGATTTGGTGAAGATCCAATCGATTTTGGTTTTGTCCCGTGCAGTTTTTGCACGTTCTGGGAGGTCGCGGACAGTCCGCCGTGGGAGGCTCGGACAGTCCGCCGTAGCCGCGAACAGTCCGCCATCAAGGCCGCGGATAGTCCGGGCATCGGGGCTTCAGCCGAGCAGTGGCTGTTCGCCTCGGGCTATTTCCCTTCGGGTGGCCGGCGGACTGTCCGCCAGTATAGGGCGCGGACAGTCCGGGCCCGAGTAGGTACGTTTCAGCAGCTTTGCTGTTTTGCTGCGTTGGCCGGCGGACAGTCCGGGGTCCCAGGCGCGGACAGTCCGCCCTTGACCGGACAGTCCGGCACCAGCAGCCCGGACAGTCCGGGATCCTGCTGAGAGCTGACTTTTAGTGCGTTTGCTCTCCCGGCTTTTCCGTCTTGTCTCCGGACTTCTCGTTTGCTCCTAGAGTTTACCTAGGAACCTCTCTAGGTCTCTTTGCTACTAGTTAGCATCGGTATTTGGAGGAATCCCAACGTAGTTCTCTATCTACGTTTGGGAGTGGTCTTTTAGGCACGAACTTGACTCGGGGTTTTGGGAGATTTGGTTCGCTCCCTTGAGTGGTGCCTCGCAGTGATCCTAGGGATCATCCACCCTCTTTCTGAGGGTCGTGGGCATCACGTTTAAGTCCGAAGCTTTCGGGGTTGATTTTATTGGGACAGTGGCAACAAGTTTCCGAAAGGAAATTTTGAAGCTCCCATTCACCCCCCTCTGGTCGCCTTGCTATAGCATCTTTGGTCCTTCAACTGCGAGCCCGATTCGTCGTGGAGAAACGTTGTAGGTGGTCCGGTGCACCCTCGCAAAGCCAAGGGGGAAATCAGGGAGGTGGCCGAGTGCTTCTCCAGGGAGGATTGCGAGCTCCCGCGGCTTGGCGATGGTGGGAGGCGGTGGCGGTGGTCCGTACTCGGGTTGGGAGGGGAAGTCGTGGCTCGGGAGGGTGATGAGTTGTGGCGGCGGCTCGAGCAAAAGTCGATCTCGAGGCCTATTTGCGGAGAGGCGAGAGAGGGAGGGACGAGCGGCGGTAGGCGCGATAGCGTGTAGGGCGGAGCGAAGATCCCGCTGGAGGTTGGGGGCGAGCCTGACAGGTGGGTCCTTGATGTCAGCGGTCGCAAGCGTGGGGCCCTGTTGTCAGCGGTGGCAGCGGCTGTGCGCGGTGTCCAGGCCACGGCGTGGGCTCGGTGGAGCAGGAGCGAGGCGGGGTGGAGGGAGCCGGGCCGGGGAAACTGGCCGGTGGGAGAGGTAGGGGTGGAGGGAGCGGGCCGCCAAGGGGTTGGGCCGACCGGTGCTCGCTGGGCCAGGGAGAGATCGGGCCGACGCCAAGGAGGGGGGTTAAGGGTGTGGCCGAGTTGGGCTGGGTTTTTAGGAAGAGAGGATGAGGGAGCCTAGATCACCTTTTAATTTTCCTTTTTCTTTTGTTTTGCAAACCTTTTTCAAATTCATTTAAAATCCAATTTGAAGTCAGTATTGAAATCAAACAACTTTTGAAAACTTTTAGAAATATTTTTCCTAGGTTTTGAGAATAACACCTTGAGTTTGCTTTTGAAAAATTTTCGTAAACCTTTTATTTAATTTCAAAATAGAATAAATTCTATTCGTCCTATTATGGGTTTAACAAATTCTTTTTCACCCAATAAAAATTATGCACCGGCATGAATGCAACAAACATCTGGTTAGAATTTTCCTCCATCTAGGATTTTGGCCATTTCCTAATTAAATTTCTAATTATTTAAATTAATTTAACACCCGGGGTGTTACAAGCGCCTCTCCCAAACGATGATGTCTACAACTTCGACCCAAACACATATAGCGGAGAGTTCTTTCAACCTTAGGGGCTAGAAGGGAGGTTTGACATTGACGTTTTTGAGCTGATGGACATGGAACAAGACAATGACAATGATATTGATGAGGACGAGGGTGATGAGGTGCAAAATGCCTAGGACTTAAGAATGCTTGAGCGATTACAGTTTGGTGGTGACATTGATGAGGACGAGGGTGATGAGGATGGTGGAGACGAGGCCGATTGTTTCGACAATATTGACAGTGATGACGACACACGTGTGCCACGAGCCAACACACAAGGGGCACTAGCCACTAACAATCACGGAGATAATTTTTAATTCATTTAATGCTATATTGTTATAATTATTTTGCAATTATGTTTCGTTCATTTTGTATCTCTTTATAAATACTTATCGTTTATTTAAGCTAATTGATTTTATCTTTGTAATGGTAGGCACTCGATAAAATGTCGGGCGGAAGGCGACAATAGCGGTGGGTCAACTCGCGCTACCAGAGGTCCAGCTCACCACCTAACGCATCCGAGGAGCCGTCGACGAGGAGGGTGAGGCCCGACCGCCCCCGTGGACGTCCTAGGAGGGATCTGACTCCTGACCCGACTCCCGGCCCGACGCGGACCTCCTCGGACAACGACCAGGGGGACGCTGGAGGGATGACCAGGAGGACGTCGGACGACGACAGCACTTCCTCGGACTCGGAGGGTGGCCAGGGGGACCAGGGGGACGAGGGTGGCGAGGTCGTAGGTGACTGTTGGGTATTTTAAACGCACACAGAATAATCCGCAAGTGCACGGATACCGATGTAGCTTTCACCTGAGAGTATTCCAGGGTATCGATTTCCACGGGGAACGTGAAGTGTACTAGAAGAATTAAGAACGTCCAAGAAAAGAATGGTAATGAGGTTAGAGAGGGATTTAGGGTTTTCTAAGCGGGTTTATTTAATTAAAGGCTCACTATACTTTACTTACTTCGGAGCAACAGTACCTTTCCGATTCTCGAAAAAGACTGGGAAAAGGGTAATTGGGAGAAGGCTACCAAAAAGCTCTACGAAAACAACAATCCTAACGTGGTGGATTATAACAATCTACAAAGCTGTCACCCCTGTCGCTACCACAACTATCCGGAGGATTGGGCGCAAACTCAGGTAAACCCTAGCCTAGACATCAAGTCTACACTAACGCTTACAACTCTAATTACTGCAGATAACTAGAGCACTCAATACGAGTGGAGATCCAGTAAATAAAATAAAGCAAGAACTGAAATTAAATATAATACTTAGAAGTAGTAATTGAAGAACCTGGAGATTACTTAAAGATGAACCAGATACTGCACCAATACAATGTCGAGGAAGATCCGACAGATCCGGCTCCTCCTCAGCTCTCTCCTTCCCCTCTCTATATTACAACTAGATGATGAACTAGAACTAGATCTAGAACTAGAAGATGAACTAGAACTAGAACTAGACGATCAACTAGAGGGACCTCTACTTCTACTTGAAACCCTAGTTTCTAATGTGGAGATGAATAATGAAGATGGAGATGCCTGGAGAGGGGGGTCCGGGTCTGGTTTTATAGCCCGGAGCGTGGAACGTGAGCCCTTGGATCAAACCGACTTCGGGGACGGTGGAGATGCATCCTAGGAGGTCGGTGGAAGTAGCTTGCAGAGGACGGAAGCGACGGGCCTCCGTGGCCGACCGGTCGGTCCCTGGGTGGGATCGGTCGGTCTGGCCTAGTGGGCCCACGTGGTGGGCCGCCTCGTGGTGTCTTCTGGTGTCTTCTAGATCCTTCTTTTGCATATTTCGATGCCAAATTAATATCTTTTCATCCGGGACTCCAAATATAGCAAATGATATGTCCGTTTCGATCGTCTCGACGAGCTCTTCGCAATGGTGCACTCCAATTCTTCACTTGAGATACTTTTATATGGTGAAATATTGATGTCCTACAAAACAAGTGAGAGCACCAAAACTCGTGGAACTTGTTAGTTTCAAACCCTACAACTATGCTTTGTAATTCATTTAGTGTCATTTCATGCAATAGTTGATGGTTAATTTTGAGCATTAGTGAGCATCAACAAGTTCCCCCAAGCTTAGCCTTTGCTAGTCCCGAGGAAAGCCAATCTCAACAATGGATCAGGAGTTGCTGCAATATCTTCACTTCCAACAAGTACACATGTATTCAAACAAAAGTTCTCATATGGAATAGAAAAAAGTATCATATTATTCATCACAGGGTTAGTACTTTACCTTGAATCTTGAGTAATTGAAAGATAGAACGATCAAATCAAGCACCACGTCTGTAGCTCTTTCACTTCACCATTATTCCGGAGTTTTTATGAATTTTCAAAAGTTTAAGAACATATGTTGCCAAATTAAACAAAGGATCCAAAGAAAAAGTCAACCACACTATTGAGTCGAGAAGTGCATGTGTATGGAAAATGGAGGCGGATGCTCTTTTGAATATATCACTCTCTTCTGTCTATTAGAGACACATGGCTATCAGGCTAATTCTACTATCGGGCACGTGCCCATTTTTTCTGATATTCATTTATTATTATTTTTTTTCTTCTTTCGAGGTTGTCGAACACTTGTCCCTTTTTATTTCTTCCTTTTATACTTTTGCATAGCCCATGCCTCTAACACAATACTACTTCGGAAGAGTGAATCTTTTAAAAAAACATTCTTGATCTCTAGAGCATGATAAATTTCTCAACCATAACTAAAAACTTAGAACAAAGTAAGTAGCCTTATCTTGAAATCATATTAATGGTTCTAGGTAGGAATTCATGTTATGTCATACAGGATCTCATCATGTGTTTTTAATCTTTTCAAAAATTAAATCTCCAGAACTCTAGCATCTCTAGGAATTAGATAAACAGCAGCTCAAACCTTTTTGTATCCTATCTCACAATTATCTAGACTTTAGATCAAACATTTGCCATCCACAGGTTTTAGGTTTAGAGTTCATTCAGAACAACTTTGTCTAAAACTCAAGAAAATTTAGGTTTAAACATTAAGTACTTAAAAAGGCAGAGCAAAAAGTTCATCCTTTAAAATGAGCAAAATTAGGTTCTTATCCACCTAGGTATTTATTATATAATATCTTTATTTGGTTTTGTAATAGTTATTTATCTTTTTAAGAATTTCTATATTTATTGACCTGATCTAACTAGATGGAATAAAAAGCAGTGATACTTATCGTGATAACTGAGGGTGATCTCCCCCAAGCTGGATCTTGTCTTATACTTTTCCTCAGAAGTCGAGTAGACCGATAGTGAATTCTTGAGTCCTTCTCTTCTTCTCTTCCTGCTGAATTCAAAGATAGACAACACAACTCGTGGAACTTGATTAAGCGTTAGTGATAAATATTCCTCCATATGTCCAGTTGTCTTAAAACTCTTAAGGTTATTTATGTTCTTTCTTTCCCACCAAGCAGAGTTCAGCAGTGTTTCTATAATATATTTTTAGATTTTATGGTGAGCTTTCATGTGCTCACATTTTTTTGTATTTTGAATTTAAAGAAAAAAAACTTAAGAGGATAAAAATACTTACCTGGATACACGGGGGTGCTTTCCCCCAAGCTGAATGTTGACATAGTCGTTCATTCTTGCCATGTAGCGAACTGGCAGTGGAAATGTGTTTCCTCTGTCAGAGCTTTGATTGATGTTGATGGTTGTGGAAATAGTTCTCCAACAGTGGATATAACATCCACTTGCTCGTCAGCTTTTCTTAGTATTTTAATCCTTTTGGCGAAGGTTCGGATATTTAGGTCCGACGAACCGGACCTTCCCTTGGTTCAGACCTCCCAAGGTTGTCAGACATTTGGAAAGTTGTTATTGATTGTACCTCTCAGGTGCGAAGTTTTTCTTCTATACTTTCTTGGTCTGAGTCTTCACTTCATGTGGTTCACTGTCTTGAGGTTTCTCTTCTTTCTTTCTAGGACAGTGTCAATAGCTTTTTCTTCATGATTGGCCTCTCTATTCTTGATAGTTTGTCTTCTTTGGCTTTGAGAGCGGTGTCTTTCACTTCTGTTCTTCTTGGGTGCTTCATTGGGTATGTAGTTGATGAAGTTGCATCGTGCCTTTTCTCCAGGAAAGTGAAAATGGATTTCCTCTTTTAGATGATTGCACTTGTAGCGTAGAGGAATGGTCTTCCTAGGATGAGGTGGACATCATCGTCTTCTCATGTCGAGGATCAAGAAGTCTGTGGGGACTTCATGACCTCTAATTCTGACTACGACGTCTTCCATCATTCCTTCTTGTTTATGCCTCTTGATATGGTGTCACTCATGTTATTTGTTCGTCCAGTAGTTTGAAGTGAATCATTAGTTGTGGAAGCTGGCAGCATTTTGCTCAGTGTGCGTGTTCTTGTAGATCCAGGACCTTCACTCTGTAGAATTAGAGAGTTGACAAACTCCTCTATGTTTTGCTCAAGAGTGTGTCCTGCTCATAAAGACAAGGTAGAGATCAAGTGCATAGGCTCTGTTGGTGGAAAAACACCAACAGAACCAAAAGTTTTGTTTTATTCCTCTCTAACCTTAGGCACATCAAGCAAGACAAACTTGTTGTTTATGTGCTTTATTTAATCTTAACATGAGTGATAGGTTCAAAGGATGAGCATGACAGTAGCATCTTAAAATATTTAATAGATCAGATTACTTAACCCAAGGAAGGATAATCTATGCATAAAGTGTCGATATTTTCATGATTGTGATATATCATCTTCCAAAGGTTAGATGCATAACATTTTAGCTCATTGGTTAAGAGAGTAAAGCTAGGAACAAAGAGTAAAGAACTGAACATGTTGAGTTGATTAGGTTGGATCATTTAATGTGCTACTAAAACATGTTTGGTTCTTATTTATTCACATACCAGAATTAAAGAGAAGCTTTTAAAGTGATGTTCACATACCATGAGATGTTACCTTTATCATTGAAGAGTGATGTGCGAACCACCTTGTGGAAGCTTCTCTTTTCTGGCTCGTTGTTCTTCATGAATAGCTTGTCTTCTCTTGCTTATCTCATAGTGAACCTGAGTGATGGGAGCTTGAGAGGAGGAAGGTATAGTAGGATCATCTTTAGAGGGATCAACCTTCCTTCTCTGTGTGTCAACCTATCAGTGAAGATGTGTTGTTCCTCCCACGATGGTCTTTATTAGTGACCCAGCTCAGACTTGTTCACCTACATCCATGGAGTGAGTGCTTTGATTGTAGATATTGTTTTGTGGCACTCATCTTCTGTCTTGTTCTACAGATCTCACTTCTCCATGATCAGTGAGTTGTGTCTCCATTGCGCAAGTTGTTGAAATTCATGTGTCTCTTCATCTCCACTGTGAGTTCATCTCAGGACTTTCCCATAATTGATATTGAAAGTTTTTTCCTGCAGGGGTTAGTCCAACAAAATAACCAACATCCACTATAGCATACTATCGGCTCAAAAACCGACCTAGACACCACGTCTAATTTGATTTAGGAAGGCATTTTAACCTAAGCACCATGCTTAATTTAAAAACCTTTGAAAGCAAGATCATCACTCCTAAACTAGGCACCATGCTTCATTTAAGAGATGTGTGAAAGTACTTCAAACCTAAACATATACTATAGCAAATTA
Source organism: Coix lacryma-jobi var. lacryma-jobi (assembly GCA_009763385.1). NCBI lineage: Eukaryota > Viridiplantae > Streptophyta > Magnoliopsida > Poales > Poaceae > Coix > Coix lacryma-jobi. Next base: position 124,981,463 of record CM019823.1, on the reverse strand, counting down.
AGGTAGCATTGAAGCATTAAAGAGATTTACTCAAATGATGATGAGAGAGCATGATAAGTGTATAGCACATGAGCATGTCTTAAAGGTAGGGGCAACCAACATAGCAACATGGTAAGAGATGTTCTTATAGAGTGTATCCCCCAAGCTTAGATTTGTAAAAATCAAGATTGGATGAATGTAATTCAATGTTGCATGATGATTAGTTGGACATACCTTGTGTTTGTCGTTCCTTCGAACTCTTTGCTCCAGACCTGGAAAGGTTAGTGACAAGAATACCCAAAGGAATATTTTAACAATTATATCCCTATGCTCATTACACAAGGGCAGTGTAGTAGGAAGGTGAACACTGATCTAAAAAGTGCTTGTTTTTGGGAAACCTTCAAGATCTGAATTGGTGAAGTGGTTTCGCCTCCAACACCAACTTAAGAGCACAACGAGATCTACAAAATTTGTGATAAACATATGTATCTACAACCACCCTTTTGAAGTTTTTGTAAACAAAAAGTGTGAGGGGGTTGAAAATCTCGAGTGTGGCAATGTTAGACACACCAATTGAATCAGGAGATGTTTTATATGAGCATGGATTTAAAGAGGTGTTTATGAAGCAGCTTCCATGCTCTTTGATATCATCTTCCTCGATTTTAGAAAAGAACACCGAAGGATGGGGTTTATAATTTTCTAAAGTGTGGGGTGTTTTCTCTAGAGAAGGTTCTGTGACAACCAAATTATTAGAAGGATTTGAAGGAATTTCAAATTTGGTTGTGTGTTCCTCCTCGTGTTGGTCGGGATTGGGCTCGACTTCTTCTAGGAATTCATCAAAAGTGCTAGTGTAAGGAGTGCTTTCAATGATTTTCTCTAGGATGTCTCCTCCTTCACTAACAAGTTTATGTGAGAATGATCCTCCAAAAGCTAAATCGAGATGTAGAGCAGCTTCCTTGTTAAGACCACAATAAAAGTGAAAGTGTAGCACATGGTCTGGCAAGGAAAGGTTTGGGATAGAATTGGTAAGGTGTTTGAACCTAGCCCAAGCTGCTCCTAGCGTCTCCTTCTCTTTTTGTTTGAATGTAAGAATTTCGATTCTAAGATCAGAGATTCGAAAAAGAGGGAAGAAAGCAAGACAAAAGTTGTCCCGAAGTTCATCCCAATTTCCATTTGTGCCCCTTACGGAATGATCATACCATTTTCTCGCTCTTCCCATAAGGGAGAACGGGAATAGTTTCCATTTAATGGTCTTTTGTGTCATGCCAGCTATAGTCTGACAAGAACACAACTCCTCAAATTCCCTAAGGTGGGTGTATGGATCTTCGTCTTCTGATCCAGAGAAGGATTTTTCCCGAACCATGGCTATAAGAGCAGGGCGAAGCTCATAGCCATCTATATGAATGGGGTGTGATGATGGTGGAGGCTCCAACAAGTCGCCCTTTGGAGCAAAGAACTTATAGATAGGAGTGAAATCCATGTGGTAAGAAGTGTGGCGGTAAAAGAAAAACGTGATAAAAAGGGAAAGGTGGTAAAAGAAAAGAAACACGGACGATCCTGGTTTGATTCTAGAACAGCTACCGTTCCCCGGCAACGGCGCTAGAAAGCTTGTTGGGTATTTTAAACGCACACAGAATAATCCGCAAGCGCACGGATACCGATGTAGCTTTCACCCGAGAGTATTCCAGGGTATCGATTTCCACGGGGAACGTGAAGTGTACTAGAAGAATTAAGAACGTCCAAGAAAAGAATGGTAATGAGGTTAGAGAGAGATTTAGGGTTTCCTAAGTGGGTCTATTTAATTAAAGGCTCACTATACTTTACTTACTTCGGAGCAACAGTACCTTTCCGATTCTCGAAAAAGACTGGGAAAAGGGTAATCAGGAGAAGGCTGCCAAAAAGCTCTACGAAAACACCAATCCTAACGTGGTGGATTATAACAATCTACAAAGCTGTCACCACTGTAGCTACCACAACTATCCGGAGGATTGGGCGCAAACTCAGGTAAACCCTAGCCTAGACACCAAGTCTACACTAACGCTTACTACTCTAATTACTGCAGATAACTAGAGCACTCAATACGAGCGGAGATCCAGTAAATAAAATAAAGCAAGAACTGAAATTAAATATAATACTTAGAAGTAGTAATTGAAGAACCTGGAGATTACTTGAAGACGAACCAGATACTGCACCAATACAATGTCGAGGAAGATCTGACAGATCCAGCTCCTCCTCAGCTCTCTCCTTCCCCTCTCTATATTACAACTAGATGATGAACTAGAACTAGATCTAGAAGTAGAAGATGAACTAGAACTAGAACTAGACGATCAACTAGAGGGACCTCTACTTCTACTTGAAACCCTAGTTTCTAATGTGGAGATGAATAATGAAGATGGAGATGCCTGGAGAGGGGGGTCTGGGTCTGGTTTTATAGCCCGGAGCGTGGAACGTGAGCCCTTGGATCAAACCGACTTCGGGGACGGTGGAGATGCATCCTAGGAGGTCGGTGGAAGTAGCTTGCAGAGGACGGAAGCGACGGGCCTCCGTGGCCGACCGGTCGGTCCCTGGGTGGGACCGGTCGGTCTGGCCCAGTGGGCCCACGTGGTGGGCCGCCTCGTGGTGTCTTCTGGTGTCTTCTAGATCCTTCTTTTGCATATTTCGATGCGAAATTAATATCTTTTCATCCGGGACTCCAAATATAGCAAATGATATGTCCGTTTCGATCGTCTCGACGAGCTCTTTGCAATGGTGCACTCCAATTCTTCACTTGAGATACTTTTATATGGTAAAATATTGATGTCCTACAAAACAAGTGAGAGCACCAAAACTCATGGAACTTGTTAGTTTCAAACCCTACAACTATGCTTTGTAATTCATTTAGTGTCATTTCATGCAATAGTTGATGGTTAATTATGAGCATTAGTGAGCGTCAACAGTGCCTCAGGAGGGGGCTCCACTTCCCCTGCTTCGAGCGGAGTCTACTTGCGCAGCCCCTCGCAGCTCCCGCAGCAGCGGATCGCACCTAGCCGCCGCCCGGTGATTCGACCAAGCGGCGACAAGTAAGTAACCATTAATGTTTTCACTACTTGTTCACATGACATGTTCAAAATTGAACTTCCGACTAACAATTGTTCTTAATGGCTCATGTAGGAACTGGGAACTTGTGGGAGGGGGCAAGACACGCCATATAAATGGCATCCTAAGTCTTCTGATTCGGAAGAACTACCCTAGCTTGGTCACCTACACCGGGGTTAGGTCACCACCCTGGACGTGGGACCACTTTGCTGCTGCTGCGGACCCCACGTACACCACCGTTGCAGCGCGGATTAGGGCCGAGTTCTGGGTGAGTCTTGATATCACATGATTTCTCAATGATACGCATTTGTTGGACGTTCCTGAAATAATGAAAGGATACCTGTTGTCTTTATGCAAGAGTACTTTGCGTGCGAGACGGGGAAAGAGGCTGAGGTGTTGCACGTACAGGACAAGGTCTGCAGGTCCCGGCTCGCGGATCTGTACCATGAGGCGTGGATCCAGTGCGTCATCAACTACAATGCCGACATGTTAGGGAGGGAGGTGAAGAAGGCGGACGCCAGGCAGATGATGCTCACCAAGGAGACTGACCTCACCAGGGAGCAGTACATCCTGGTACATACAAAACAGTAATATTGATTGGTCCATCCATCACTTAGCGGCTCTTCTGATATATTAAATACTTAATGTCATGCAGTTCTGTCCTGGTTGGTGCGCCAATCACCTAGACTGCTGGTTGTCCATTGTGGACAAGTGGAAATCGGGTGACTGGTACGAGAGGCATGGTGCCCACCGAGACTACCGCCTGCAGATGCCTGGGGTGCCACACCACCAAGGCAATCTTAGCCTCAACGCTTACGCCGACAGATGGGTATGCTCTATTGATTTTTTTATTCTAACGCTCAATTATTCATTACTTGTAATCATCTATGTGTTTTACTTGCAGTCCCAGACGCATGGTGGTGAGGAGTGCCCCCCTTTGAAGGCGTACACCATGTCACACCAGGGCAAGGCGACTGCGCCGGGCACCCAGTACAACCCGGAGGCCGGGCCCGATGCGTACACCAACGCGAAGGCCTACACCAAGGTCACCAAGTACACCTCGGCGGCTCACGAGCGCCATGGGGAGGACTTCAATCCGGCCACCGATCCCCTAGATACAGACCTGGTGATGAGGCTGGGAGGAGGGAAGCAGCACGACCGGTACTGGATAGCCAACAGCGCAGTTGACTCGTCCTTTGTTCCCAACCTCGCCGAGATTTGAGCTGCCAGCACGAGCTCCTCCGTCCCCATACGACCTCGGCAGCCGACCTCACAACAGATGATGGCACAACTTCAGGTAAGTACTGTTCTATTCGTCGTTCATTGCTTTTATACATATACCTTGCCTTTCCATTGTTTAAACTTTGCGGGAGGAATCTTGCAGGCCCGGGCGGACCAGGTGTAGAGGTTGCAGGCCCTGCACGAGGCCCAGACGGCGGCCCATCGCCACGAGTTACTGGCTGTCCACGAGCAGGAGGCGCAGAGGACGCAGGACATAGCTCACTTCTTTGGGAGCCTGAACATCCCGGGTGTTGTCGTGCCTCCCTCGCTGCTCACTCCTTTTGTGCCTCCTGATACTCCTTCGATAGAGACTCCGGTGAGTATATTTGGTTGTTTATTGCTTTATCTTTTACGGTCGTCCTCTAGGTGCTAACGAATTTGTTTCTCCTTTGTGCACTCACAGTCGGAGGGTTCGGCGCCGACTCCTCAAGCTGGCTTTCCTCTGCACACTCAAAACATCGCTGGTGGCCCTCCTCCGCAGTCTGGGTGGCTCCTCGGTGGCCCTCCTCCACCCTACAGGTGGCCAGGTCACCTTCCTAACCAGTCGGGGTACACCGGGTGGCCATCTGGACCTCCGCCGCCCGCGTGGCAAGGTTGGCAAGGTGGTCCTTCGGGCGGGTGGCAAGGTGGGGGTTCTTCACAATCTGAGCACCAAGGTGAGCAGTGATGGCCGACTTAGATCTGTCGTGGACTTGTGAGATGGATGTGATGGACTTGTGAACTTGTGATGAACTTGTGAGCTTGTGATGCATGGAGACTGAACGTGTGATATTTGTCTGAAATGGATATCAATGTGATATATTGAGTTCTGTGTTATAGAATATAGATATGTGATATATATATTATGTTTTTTGTGCAGGGAATTGAAAATATAAAAAATTTGAATTTTTCCCAGCTTTGCCGAGTTCCACACTCGTCAAAGATGCCATGGCACTCAGCAAAGCTGGGTAAATTTTCCCCAGCTCGGCCTCTTTGCCGAGTGCCGGGATCATGACACTCGGCAAAGGAGGCCTCTTTGCCGAGTGTCGGGACCGCGACACTCGGCAAAGAGGCCCTCTTTGCCGAGTGCCAGTCCACGTGGCACTCGGCAAAGAGGGCTTCTTTGCCGAGTGCCGACCCACGTGGCACTCGGCAAAGAGGGCCTCTTTGCCGAGTGTCGGTCCGTTTGGCACTCGGCAAAGAGGCCGTCGGTTGACGGTTCCCGTTTGCTTTGCCGAGTGCTGACCTGGCACTCGGCGAAGCCTTTGCCGAGTGCCCGATATTTGGCACTCGGCAAAGAATTCTTTGCCGACTCTTGCTTTGTCGAGTGCCCTTTGCCAACTGCGACACTCGGCAAAGCCTTCGCCGAGTGCGAGAGGCCTTTTGCCGAATGTTGCCAGCACTTGGCAAAGCCTGAACATGCTGTAGTGCGACAATGCCATAGACATAATGAAGTGGATCTAGTGTGGCCACTTATCCGAGATATATACCCTACCTCACCGTATGAGTCCAAGTAGGATGGGGCACACACCAAACATGCTTCATCATGAGAAATGCAACGTAGACAAAGTACCTCATCTACTTGGAAGGCAAGGCATTGGTATCCAACTCTATCTAATAGATTTTTCTTGTAACAAACTAGAAAATCCATGTAAACCGATCGGGACTCTCTCTATAACCCCACCCCGGGACTACATAATAAGGAGGTGTGGGGAGCCACCGATCGGTATCGAGATCATACCCCAAACAGATATGATCCCATGACATCTCGTCTCATCTAGACAGCTAGCCATCAACAGCCCCTGGTAAACTTGAGCATACGAGCAAGGAGATCTACTCTAAACTGGACGTAAGGTACCACGTAGCTGAACCAGTATAAACCTTGTACCTCGTGTGTTATCCTTCTGATTCCGCTAGCCATGATCGCACAACCTCGATGTTACCACTGTAGAAGACCAAACTTATATTGTTTTGCTTGAATTTGGTACAACTAGACTAAAGGTTCCTACTAATCAAATATGCTACACATTCATGGGCGGAATGCATATAAGTGAATTCATAGACTTTGCTCCTGAAATTTTAGTTGTGCCTGAACTTTCTCATCTTTTCCTAATATGTCCCCCAAGATCTGCTACTAGCCACAATAAATTGATTGGAGATGCTATCCAGGTGGCAATTAAAGAAATCAAACAAGTCGTTCAGTGAACCAAGATACTATACCAAGGATTCATGTGGTAATATTATAATATATTCACATATATTGACTGGTATAATATGAACTGTTATGTTCAAAATAGTTTTCCAACCTAATATGTCTTAAATTCCTGTGCAGCCATATATCTTTGTTGAGATAATATATGCCATTTGGGTTTTGCAATTTGTCATCATATTAAAATATGAAGATGATCTTCTTTACTGACCTAATTGATGGTCTTTCAATGGCTTACATCAGGGACAACTCCGGGGGTAAAGTCCATGGTGAATGGTAGCAAGTGCACAATGGGGATAGGTACTATATTTACTTATTGCATGAACACTACACTAGTACAAAAAAGCTCTATGCCGGTGGTGGGGTACTTTCACCGGCAGTTTCAGTTATGGAAAAAGTCTATTTACCCCCTTGAACTATCGGAGCTGGCCAACATGATACCTCCAAGTATAAAACCAGTTGTTTAACACTTTAAAATTTGCAAAACAGTCTAAATCGGCCCCTAAGTGGTATTCCAGGGTGGTTTTGGCTGAGGTGGCAGCCAGCATGGCCAGGTTGTACACGCTGGCGTCCCTGCACGCCCAGGCCCACCTGTCATTAAGACTTGCAACAACGCTGATCCTCGACGTGTTTCGCCGCGCGGGCTCGCCGTGTGCCGCTGCGTGTGCAGGGCATGGTGCGCGCTGATCGACGACCGGCGGATGCTCCGCGCCGACCTCCTCCCACTGTCGCTGGTGGGCCTCCTGATCTTCCTCAACGTGGAAGGGAACAACCCGGAGCTGTTCGCGTGCCCTGGCGCCGACGCCAGCGACTACCTGATCCCTACGGCACCATCTCCATCGACGACCACTGCAATGGCCTCGTCCTGGTCCACGACACCGTCCTCAACCCCGCCACGGGTCAGGCCGTGAACCTGCCCGACTACCCGCCGTCCCCGCTCTGGGAGGACCGATGCTTCTTCCAGGACCGCTACCTCGCCTTCAATCCTGCTGCGGCGGTGGCGGCAACGGAGTGCTACCAGGTGTTCTGCATCTCGGAGGTGTTCATTACTCCTCGCCACGACCTGTACACAGCCATCTCGCAGTCCGAATGGCCACCGTCGCCGTTCGTCCTCAGCGTCTAGCCATCTACTCGTCGGCGACGGGGCGGTGGGAGGCGAGGTCACTGGTCCGGCGAGGTGGATGCCCCACTGCCGTCGTATGAGCGCCTGCACTCGGCGTGCTGGAGGGGGTGCACTCTACGTTCATTGGCAAAACAATTTTGTGCTTAGGATACCATTGTCAGAGCGTACGATGACGACGTACCAGGTGATCAAGAAGCCCAGAGAGGTGGAACGTGAATACTAGGGAGGTCGGAGAAGGGAGTCTACTTTGCATCCTTTGATCGCGAATGGCATCTTTGCGTTTGGATCCTCCAAGTCCACGATGACGACGCTGACGACCACGACGACTTGTGTGGCCACACCCACACGGAATGGATACCGAAACATCGAAGTGCTTATGGGCTAGCTCTGCCGAGCTCACCAAGATCGTCGTCCTGGATCTTGCACAATGCTATCCGAGATGAAAAGGGTAACAGTGGCGACGCGATGGCCTAGTGCGGGTACGTCATGGTGGCCGCGCCGGTGATGGGGATCTGTGCCGGCCTCGGCGACACGCCGGGTGTGGCCCTCTTCGGCTACACACTCTTGCTGCTCGGGTTCGGCTTCATCGGCCTCGCCATGCTCCAGCTCCGACCGATGGAGCGTATGCTGGAAGACAAGAATCGTCCCGTGGGGAACGGCAACTGCCGTGGGAATGAGATCGCCGTCCGTGGCACTGGTGCCATGTCCATGGACTGGACGGGCTACTTCGTTGTGGCCGCGCCGGTGGTGGCCAGCTGGGCCGGCCTCGTGGAGGGGCCTGGCAGGTGGGCCTGGGCGTGCAGGGACGCTAGCGTGTGCAAGCTGGCCACGCTAGCTGCCACCTCAGCCAAAACCACCCTGGAATACCGCTTAGAGGGTGATTTAGACTATTTTGCAAACTTTAAAGTGTTAAACAACCGGTTTTGTACTTGGAGGTATTATGTTGGCCAGCTCTGATAGTTCAGGGGGTTAAATAGACTTTTTCCTTTCAGTTATCGAGCGCGAATGCAAAGAAAATGGACTGCCCGACTCAAGAACTGCTAGTGGAAACACTTTTACACAGACAGTTGAAGGGCCGAAAATGGCGACTAGAGAGGGTGGATGAATGAGAGCCTCAAATTTCTTTATGATAAATTATTATAACCTGTCTTTATGATAAATTCCTAGAATTATTGTCTAATTGTTTACTTCCACATTAACTTTGATCATATGTATAATCTCTGCTTACTCTAATAATATGTTTAATTCTTGTTGCATATTAAATTGTTGTAATATTCTGATGATGTAATCTTATAATAAAAGAAATATTTTTGAGTTTGGATGCTTGGTCCTCAATTGCGATTTTGGGTGAAATGTGGATTTTCGAGTTCTCCTGTTGGGTGTACTCGATAGACTACCGGATTTGACTTGGTCTTAAGTGCACTTAGTGTCAAATGACCGACGAGCATACTTGGGATTAAATTAAATTGGACGATTCTGCCACAGCGTGGAGCCGCGGCAGGAGTAGTGACGGGAGGATCGGGTAACCGGTGAAGTGGGATTAGTGACCGAGTGGTAGATGGGTGAATGAATGACCGGATACACAAGGCGCTATGGTAGAGTGAAAAGAGACGAGAGGATAAGGACGAGTGATTTTTTTTAATATAAATAAACTAGTGGACAGTGGACATGTTCGGTGTACATGCACCGGACACGGCGGAAGTGGACAGTGGTTTACGTGTTCACAAGTTTTCACGGGCACCGAGATATTCGGTGTGCATAGGACGTGTGCTCACTGGATAGCTACAGCGGTTGCCACTGCCAACCAAGTGCGCAAGGCTCACCGAACGGGGGGTCTGTTAATTAGCGTGCGTAGGTTAGCAGTGGTAGCAGCGTACGTCCGCCAGAATCAACAGCGATGCCCATATTACGGGACCTGAATAGGACACGAACCTATTCTTTACACGTAGACTACATGTTAGTACTAGTACGATACGTTGTCTAGTTTTTTTGACCGATCTGTTAGTGTTTCTCTTGTTTAGATTCTTTTTTTTCTCTTTCAGGATAGCGGGTTTGTGGAAGATAAAAAGAGCGGGAAATTATTTGACATCCATATAGATGTAGAAGTAATATTTTCAAAATTGATAATATCTTATACTTTATAATACTTTATATGCGATTAATAATTTAAAAGATACAGAAAAATAAAAAAAGTTCATAAAAAGACATGCAAGGTTACTAGGAAAAACTGAAAAAAGTAAATTTTATTTATCAAGATATATTTGACTTTGTAAATAGCTAATATAAAACATATAAAACTTTCGTTTTCTGGTGCTAAATAGTTGTCATTAATACTATTAAAAACAAGTCATAGTAAGCAAATAAAAATACATGAAGCTATATTAAATTTTATATTTATAAACTTCAAACTATACATTATAAACTATTGACTTCTAGAAACTTTGTACCGGTAGATTCAAAACTCTAAACTATCACACTATAAACCTTATATGGTTAGATTCAAAACTTTACACTTAGAGTTTTCAAATTTTGAACTGTCGTATTACAAATTTTATATTACAAGATTCAAAAACTTACATTTAGAATTTATAAACTTTAAACTATGAAATTGCAAACTTTTTACTGCTAGGTTTAAAAAAAATTAACATATCCGTATTACAAACCTTGTACTGCCACGTTCAAAACGTTACACTCAGAATTTATAAAAATTAAACTATCACATTACAAACTTTGTACTCCTATATTCAATAGTTTGATCTATCACAATATAAACTTCATACTGTTAGGTTTAAAAAATTTACACTCATAATTTATAAACTTTGAATGCTAGGTTTAGAACTTTAAACTATCACATTATAAATTTTGTCCTGCTAGGTTTAAAACTTTACGCTCAGAATTTATAAACTTAAACTATCACCTTATAAAATTTTTAACGCTAGGCTTAAAACTTTGAACTATCACACTATAAAATTTGTTGTGCTAGATTCAAAACTTTACACTCAGTCATAAATTTTAAACTATCACGTTATAATGCAGCGGCTTGACCTAGCTCGCTGAAAGTAGCTGCTAGTATGTTCCGACCAGTTCTATTTTCTATTTTATTTTTTCTGTTTCTGTATTTGTGGGATCCTGAATCTGTATTTATGGAAACGGAAGATGAGTTTTTCTGTATGTTTTCGTGAAGTCTCCTTTATATCCAAAATTGACTCATATTCATTTCGTTTTTCCGTCTCGTTTTTAATCTCTATGTGATATGTCTAGAAATTGATTTGTTCATAAACTTTCCAATCACTAATTATGTATGTTAATATATAAACACATGACAGGTTACTACCTATAACTTTATACATGTATACTATTTTGTGATTTTATTCATGTATACTTAAGAAAAATTGATCATATTATTTCAACCTAATTTTCCGGCTCTTCGTCCATATTTGTCTGTTTCCGTATTTCTATCTCCTCATCTATTTTTAATTCTATTTTTATCTCAAATCTAATCTATTTCCGCTAAAAATATAGAAATAGAAATGGGAGAGGAGTTTTTCCTAACCTAATTTTCCAACTCTTCGTCCATATTTGTCTGTTTCCGTATTTCCGTATCTCTTTATCTATTTTTATTTCTGTTTTTATCCTGAATTCGATCTGTTTCCGCTAAAAAATATAGAAACAGAAATAGGAGAGAAGTTTTTCCATCCGTTTTCATCCTTAGCTGCCAGTAGGCTAACAGGCCAGCCCAGGACATATTTCCACTGAAGTATAACTTGGTTTGCTGGCCGGCCGTTTCAGACTGCGAATGGCAGGTGCACGCACACCGTACATGAAAACCTGAATTACACGGAAAACAGCATCATCTCGTACACGTACATCATACCCGGCGGTTTCTTGTTCCTTCCCGCGCTTCCTGGTCGATTTCAAAGAAACTGGGGTCAACAGCTCTTTGAGATTCTTGACTAGATAACGCTTTTTTTTTTTCCTTGTGTTTTGTTTTGTGACCTTGCTGACCAAACAACTCCAACAATACCTATGAATCTTACATAGCATACTGGTAGTCCTATTCTAAAACAAGGCTATAATCAGAATTTCTAGATTTTGAATAGCTTTTTGTGGACTTTCAGCACCAACCGACATGTTAGCGACACTCTTGTGGCGGTCCTGCGAAACCTGCCACGCTGCTCTTCCATGCTCATGCCCCCTAGGATAGAGTCTGAATGTAGATGCTTCAGTTCTGGGCACCGAGACACATTCTCGACCTGTACAATGCCAATTTTATTGCCCTCAGAAAATAAGTTCAGATGCTGATCACGTACAAGTGATTTACTGATGTTCAATCATTGTTTCACCTTGTCCAGATTATGTAGCTCATTGTCTTGTATGCCATGCAGGTAGTCTGTAGAGAGAAAAAAACATAAGATACAATGAAACTTTTATTGAATAAAGATGGTTAAATAGCTACATGCTATCTAACCTGTAGAAAACAATTGCACAGATCTGTCTAACCTGTATAAGCCTGATCCTTAAATATCAACAGGCTGCAGGCCATCAGCATAAGTGATCACTACTACACGTTTGATTAACCGAGACACCACCCTGTAGACGTCCGAGGCGGGCAAAAGGCGCCCGCCTTGGTTAATATTTAACCGAGGCGGACAACTTGGACCGTCTCGGTTAATATATTAACCGAGGCGGGCAATGGAAGTCAACCGCCTCGGTTAACCGAGGCGGTTGCTTTATGTATTAACCGAGGCGGTTTCTTTAAATCGCCCGCCGCGGTTAATGGGTGTTAACCAAGGCAGGCTTTTGTTATTTGCCCGCCTCGGTTATTCTGTGGCTATAAATGCACAGCGCCGTCGCCCTACCTTCCCCTTCCTCACGACTTCTCCACCATTATTGACAGGTTTTGAGGTCCCAAACCCTCAAAAATATCTATTTTTTTGGTGGGGGACGTTTTACAGTTTAATTGTGTCAAGTTGTTGACCGCAGGTGATTATATGTTTGACTCTAAACCTCTCTCTTTTAATTTGCTCTTGTCTTCTTAGATTTAGGTGCTCTCTAGATCTAGATCTAGATCTAGATCTAGAATTAATTTTCTTTAATCTGCTTTTTGTATATCTTTTGCTATAGGTTTTGCTTGCATAATGGAGAGGTCCGAGTGGATGTACCGGTCATCAAGATTAGATTTGTCATACATAGGCCATGCTAAAAAGTTTATTGTCACTGCTCAGAAACATAGTCAAAGTGTGAATCCACAAGGACGACGTATGATCTGTCCGTGTTCAAAATGCAAGAACCTTCTATTGCATGAAGACAGTGTTGTGCAGTCTTATTTGATCAGGTATGGTTTTGTTCCAGATTACACAGTCTGGAGGTTTCACGGTGAAACATATGTTAGTATCACTGTATCCGGAGATAGCTCGTCAATGACGATGATGGCGAATGCAAACCACGATGGAGGAGACCAAGAACCGCCAGCTACCGGTGATAATGTTCGTGATTACCTCACCATGGACGATTTAGTGCAAGACATGGCCGATGGCGGGGATGATGCAGATGATGGTGAGAGGGTTCGTGCGATGGAGCCTGAGGATGTTGAGCTTTTTGAGAAAATTGCTAACAACCTTGATGAGGACGACATTCTGTTTGGGAGCCCTAGGTGGCTTGAGAATTTTAGAGAGATGAAGCATGCGGCAATTGATCCGCTATATGAGAACTGTCCCAAGCAGTGGACGGCGTTGCGTTTTAACTTCCAGATGCTCATGTTGAAGGCTCGACATGGCTGGTCAGACACTAGCTTCAATGAGCTCTTAAGTATCCTTGGTACGACATACCCAACGCCTAACAAGGTGCCTGCTAATACGTATCGAGCGAAGAAGCTTATCCGGCCAGTGTCAATGAATCTTAGAAAGTTTGACGCCTGCCCTAACCATTGCATCTTGTACCGTGGCCAGTATGAGAGCTTGGTGAGTTGTCTGCACTGTGGCACGAGTCGATACAAGAAGAATGCCGGCTGTCACGCGGATGCGAATGATGAGGTAGTCTCGGGTGGGCCAAAGAAGAAGGCAAACAACAAAAATGCCGGTTGTCGCGCAGATGCAGCAAATGATGAAGAAGAAGCTGATTACACGCAGAGGAATAGTCCTGCCCTATCGATGTGGTACCTGCCTATGATCGATCACTTGCGGTGTATTTTCGGGAACCCTGAGGATGCCCAGCTGATGTCGTGGCATGCTTCTGGTGATCGCACCAAGGACGATGGCAAACTACGACACCCTTTTGATGCCCAGTAGTGGAAGCATTTCGACACGACATTCCCAGAGTTTGGCAAAGAGGCACGAAATGTGAGGTTCGTGCTGAGTACGGACGAAATGAATCCGTTCGGGGACCTAAGTAGCTCACATAGCACTTGGCCAGTAATTCTTACCATCTATAACCTACCTCCATGGTTGTGTCAGAAACACATGTATCTTCTATTGACCATGATTATTTCAGGCCCAAAGCAGCCTGGGAATGATATAGATGTGTTCCTGGATCCGCTCATGGAGGATATGAAGAAACTATGGGACGAAGGGGTTAAGATGATGGACGCATCGCTAAGAAAGGAGTTTACTCTAAAAGCCATCATTTTTGTGACCATCACCGATTACCCTGGGCTCTTTTCACTTTCAGGGCAGATAAAAGGAAAGAGCGGTTGTGTAGTTTGCATCGATGGTACCTGCTATGTCTATCTCAAAGGATCCTGCAAGATGGTGTACATGCGGCACAAACGATTCCTTGTCAGAAGTCACAGGTACCGGCAAGCTGTGATGAATAAGTAATTTGACAACAAGGACGAGGACCAACGTGACGAACCGCCGCAGACAAGGTATGGTGAAAAGGTGTGGGACATGGTGAAGGAGATGGAGGCCGAGTTCGGGAAGAAGAAAAAAGAGGATCCAGAGGGGGCCAAAAAAAGGAAGAGGAAGCGAGATAAGTTGGAGGATCCGCTTGTCGTCGTCCCATTCAAGAAGAAGTCATGTTTCTTCAAGTACCTATCATACTGGAAGGAGCTGCAAACACCCCATGCCATCGATTGCATGCACCTGGAGAAGAATGTTTTTGAAAGCACAATCGGCGTGCTGCTAGACATGAAGGGAAAGACAAAGGATGGTCTCAAGTCACGGATGGATCTTGTTAACCAAGGCATCCGGCCAGACCTTCACCCGGAACCACCACTAAACGGTAAAGTCGAAATATCCGAAGCAGCCTACAACCTAACGAAAGATGAGAAGAGGGCAGTGTGCAATTGGCTAAAGGGTGTCAAGGTGCCGACCGGTTTCTCTTCCAACATCAAGAGTCTGGTATCGATGAAAGACCTCACAATGACCAATTACAACTCACACGACTGCCACATCATGCTAATAGCGTTCCTTCCAATTGTGATTAGGGCTATCGGTCCAGAGTACGTAAAGATGGTGATCACACGAATGTCATACTTCTTTAACCGCATCACCCAGAAGGTCATTGATGTAGCTGAGCTACCAGTACTAAAACAGTTCATCGTGGAGACTCTTTGCCAGCTAGAGATGTGCTTTCCACCATCTTTCTTCGATATTATGCCACACCTAATGATGCACATGGTTGATCAGATAGAACAACTTGAGCCCGTGTACCTGCACCAAATGTGGACGTACGAGCGGTTCATGTCGACCCTCAACAGATACGTTCTTAACCGTGCTCACCCAGAAGGTTCTATGATCGAGGCATACACAACCGAAGAGGCCGTGAACTGCTGCACGAAATACATTCAAGATGGAAGAGGGATTGGGTTGCCCGTCCATCGGCATGAAGGTAGAACCTCAGGAATTGGGTGCACAGGGAAAAAAGTACGCACAGATATAGAGAACGAAACAGTGCAACAAGCTCATCACAACGTGCTTCATCAATTAGTGGTCATGGATCCCTACGTTGAAAAGCACCTGGAAGTGATCCACGCCGCTCATGATGGATCTTGCACGGATGTATGGGTCCAGAAACAACACAAGAAAAGCTTCATGACATGGCTGAAGCAACATCATGACATACCGCACAGAGGATCTGATGATGATGACAAGACCATTGCGAGGCTTGCATCCGGCCCATTCACCCAAATTACCACATGGCAAGGATATGACATCAATGGATATAGGTTTCACACAAAAGAGAAGGAGAAGACTACTACTACTACTACTACTACTACTGCTACTGCTGCTGCTGCTACTACTACTAC